>MU795461.1:0-21526 GCA_027886305.1 Lentinula aff. lateritia | reverse complement strand
GGGCAACTAGATTCCCTTTTGATTACTGGTGTGATTGGCCTCTGACGCTATCCCACTGTTGTTCGAGATCACTATTTCCTTTATCTGTGCTTTGTACTTGTCTCTGTGCTCCTTCACTGTCGCTCCTCAGCGTACTTGGACTTCCCGCCTCCCGCTTCCTGCCTCGTCGCGACATTGGCGTGATAGACACGGACATCTAAATCTCCCCAGAGGCTTTTCGGCTCCTTTCTATGTGAATGTTAGCTATGTATATTATTATATATGAAGACGAGGTCATTTACGGAACAACGAGTTTCATGATAGATCCGACCCCGAGGGGGAAAACATCACTGTCTTTAGAGAGTACAATGTCGATGATACCCTGTTTATACATATCTGCAAGCTCTGCTTCTGCTTCACCCGGGGCCTGCACGAAAGGTAATTATTGATAGAGATAAGTGAAGGCTACAAAAATACTCACAGTATGGCTGTAGTAGCCGAAATACTTTATTAACTTTCTCGAATGCTTATGGTAGTCTGATTCACGCATTATGACTTGAGTTCCACGTTTAATGAGTGGGCGCCCGTTGCCATCGTAAACAAAAATGCAGTGTGCACCGGCCTTGGATAAACCACATAATAGCTTGAAGAATTGTGTGAGGGTCGAGTCTGATGTATGAAGGCGGCGATTGGCATGAGGACCCCTATCTGATGCACGGAAGCCATCTAAGAATGAGCTTTGTTGATGCATATGAAGGTGAGATGCAGAGGAAATAGATGGCTTTAGTGAAGACATACCTAATATCGACTCCAATGATAACTGTACGGGAACGATGATGATTTTTAATGAAACCGTGCTCCAGAACAAAGTTCTTGAGCTTGCAAGTAAACCCAGCTTCATCTACCAACTGTTTGGGAGATATAATGAGCTTAGAAAGGTTACAAGGGACAAACTTGGTAACTTACAGGCCAGAGATTTTGGATGCCCATTATGGAGAGTGCTTGGGAGGGGTGCATCGCACTCCTATTCATGAAGGGGTAAAAACAACCGGCCCGCCGGCGAAGCGTTGCATTGGGAGTTCCTACATAGGTATTGATACATAAAACAACATAAGTATGGGGTCTGTTCCTATGTAGAGTTAGATTCATATGTAAGTTTCTCCCCTGAACACTCTCATGCAATGTAAGGGTAGAGCCATCCAGGAAGCAAGGCGTTTGCACCGTCCTATCACCAGGTGCAGGCTCTGTCGAAGTTGGTGAGTAGGTAAGGCCAGGAGTCAGAGGGCTTGTACTAGCAATGAAGGAAGGTGTGCCGGAGGCAGAGGCACTGAAAATGGTCCGTTGCTCCATCGCTTGAGCGTTTGGGTACATGAGCACAGATATCCTGGTGCCGGGACGCGAGTTGTCTGCAGCGCGACACCTGTCACAAACAAAGATGGAGGTGGGGTTTGGGTTTGTGAAAAGTTGTTGAGAGTACCGCCAGAGAAGGACGTGCAGGAAGCAGTCGAAGGAGCGCCCTGTGCAAGTAAGTATCCAGCAGATACCTGTGGCAAATAAAGATGGAGCTGGTTCAAACTTGCGTGGTGATCGAAACTCGGTGAAGCCGCCGTGCAAACGGAGGTACGGGAAGCGTTAGCGAAGGCAGAATATCCTATTTCGCAGAGAGATTTTACGGTGTGATCTAACGGCCTGTCAGGCTTAGATAATACAACGAAAAAAGACTGCGTACCGAGAAGGCGTCAAGCGAGACGATTCTTGTTGTGAGGTTCGTGGCCGCGTATAACGACAGAGATGAGATGGGTTCGATTGTGAGCAGTCGCGTTTGCTAGTCGGGGTTGCAGGTAGCCGCGGTGTACCCTTCTTCATGTGCTGGGAACAGAGAGTGTTTTTTGTCCAGCCGGAGAAACACACAGCGGAAAAAATGCGAGGCCGGGTGTTGGAAAGGGAGAAGAGTGGATTATGGGTAGAGGACGAAGTACAGACTGAAGCAGAAGATGATGAACGGATAAGAGGATGAAACAATGAACAAACGTACCCGTTGCCGTATCCATCTCACGACGGTTGAGTTACATTCCCTGCGATGATTTTGTTGCGATACAGGGCACCTCTAAGCAGCTGGTGTTGTCTACAGACTCCAATGCAGATGTTGGTGAAGTCACAGAAGGTAAAAGGACAATTTGAGCAAGTTGAAGAGGAGGGTGAGTTGGGTGCTCTGGCAAGCCAAGATGAAAGGTAACTTTGAAGGTAGAGGATTCAGATAAGGCTAGAGTACACAATCAAATTGATGAAACTAAGATCAACTGTAAATTTCGCACAATGGAGTAGGTAAAGCGTTGCTGGAGCTGCGAGCGACTTGACGGGCAAACGAAAGAAAGGCTTAGGCGCCTAAACGGAACTAAACCGCGCTTAGCAGAGCACGCGCCAGAGCACGCGTTTCTGTTGATCGTTGGCTCTTCGTTCTTCCTGCTTCAACCAAGCCTCCCCTCAGCCCTCCAACTGGTTATTTAATGGCATGTAAGTAAATCTTCAACTGTTAACTATCTTCGCCTGGCTTGGTTTTGCTAGTCAACAGACGCCCAGCCCACCATCTAGGCAAGGCTCTGTTGGCTACGATCCCATTCCACGACGCGTCGTAACGCTAGTTAAGACACGTCAAAACAAATTATTTTGCCAAACCTTTGAGGTCTTTCTATAACAACTGATGCCAGACGCTGACGCTTTCCAGCAGGCAACCTCATTCCTATGGCTCAGATCAGGTTCCCTTCCTTCAACCTCTCGGCTGCACTGGAAGCAGACAACCAAGCACGGATGGCTGCCGAGGATGCGGAAGAGACGCTAGATGATGGTGAGCTTGAGTTCGAAGACGACGCAGAGGAAAACGCCTTCCAAGACCCGGAGCCACCTTGCCAAAACAGTTTGAACCCGGCCGCTTCTTTTGCCTCTCTTTCTCGTAAAGACAAGAAGCGCAAGTCTCTCAGCAGACGCTCTCGAGCTAAGCGTGCTGCCCAAGCCATAGAGCGCACCAAGAGCAATGGGTTGAAGCCCTTCGTCGTTGAGCTTGCCAAGGGAGCTGCGCCTCTCCGGCTCAAAGATTTCAACGCTGCTGACCTCCCTGTCTCCTCTAGTGGATGGAATGCTAACCCTCGGAAGAAACTATCCCCTGGCCTTCTGAAGGTCTGGAAAAACCTTGACACACTGAGCTCAATTTCTGGCCTCAAGCTGCTCGAGTGGGACGGAACGTGCGTTTTAGCTATACCTTCTGAGTTTCTCTGTCACTCACCGCTTTTCAGCACCTGTATCGCCCTTGTTGACGTTCAAGACCGCGTTGTTGCTGTTCTTGGCGGCGTTCCGCATGGGTCTGTGGGAGAAGAATGGAAGGCTGTTGAATCCGACGCTGCTGGTGCTATGAAGCAATGCTTCGAGGCCAGTACCTTCACTCAGGCTCAAAAGCATGGCCGGCGTGGAGACTTTGCTTCTAGAACTGTAGGTTATGGCTATGGAAACGGGCGGCTGAAACCACAGAACTACAGAGTCTCTGGTAAAGCCAACCAGAAGGCTGTGAATGAGCTCTTACAGAACAAGTCCATTCGGCGTATATCAGGCTTCACCAATGGTACGCATTCGTTGCTCCCTTAAACCTCCTGTGAGCTCACCGTTATTAGTGCTGTTCAACGCTTTCTGTCATAAGAACTACGTAGAGTACAACGACACACATAACGAACTGCGACAAAAGCAGCCAGAGCTTCAAAGTACATTTCCTAAAATCTCATTCGCCGCCGTTACCTTTAACTTCGGGCCACAATCATACTCTCCGCCCCACATGGATCCTGACAACCGAGCCTCAGGATGGTGTATTGATACTGCTATGGGCCCTTTTGACCCTGACAAAGGGGGTCACCTAGTTCTTTGGGACTTAGGGTTAGTCATCCGGTTCCCCCCAGGCTCCAGTATTCTCTTTCCCTCTGCACTGATCACACATTCAACCATCCCCATACAACCTCAAGAAACTCGCTACGCGATGGTTCAATATTCCTCTGGTGGGATTTTTCGATGGCGAGACAACGGCTTTCAGTCGGACAAGTCTTTTCTTGCTACAGCCAATGCAGAAGCACGAACAGCACGGGAATCAGCACGTCTGTCTCGCTGGAAGCTAGCCCTGCAAAAGTTTACGCGTTGGAGTGATATTTGTAGGGGTGATTGGAAGGGTTCAATTCGAACAGAGGCTGGATTGGATGAGTTAAGCGATCTCTCAGACCTCGAGGAATTTTCCACTACATTACCTTCTAGTAAACGTGTTTGTCGTTGATAAACTAGTAAACATGTTTGTTGTCGGTAAACTGCTACGAATCAACACGGCGCAAATTTCTTTCCATTCTTTCTTTGAACTTGCCTTGAGGAAACCTTGAGGCTCATTAGAAAGCACATTTAATCTCATATAAATCTCCTACCCCCTCATTAGCAGCCCTAGGAAGAGTGCCAGCTCACTTAGTAATTTCGCAGACAGAACATTCTGTTGCTGCATCACGGCTTGCTAATAATAGGGGCTTCATTGGGTTCTTCCTCCAACCTCAATGACCATCGACATTTCAAACAACAACTCATACTTTGGACTGTTCAAGGTCATCAAAGAACAACACCCAGACCCAGCAGATATCCTGGATGATTTGGAAGAAAGCCACGATCAAGTTGAGGTTGACTTGTCAGGGCTTAGTGATGCAGTCCGTGAGGTTTCGAAAGGTGTTTCTGAAAAGACATCCCAAGAATATCTCCGGTGTGTGTCTATTATGTGCTAGCTCTATCCTGCTGATGATTGATTCCACTGAAGATTAATGAAGCAATGCAACTTATTCCTCGTTGAACAACAAATGATAACGGAGGGAACTCATTTTTTCTGTGATAGCCCTCATTCTCAAGCAGCAGTATATATAGTGGCATGGATCATGCACTCGTAGGTGCTGTAACTGTCATTTCCCTTTATTGGATTGATCTTTCTTAGGTGTGATGAAATAAACCTCAACGGCAGTCCCATCGCACCAAACGTGGAACGCTCCACTTATGCACATGCTCAGAAGATGAGAGCAGCTGCAACCTTTGGATTTGGGCGAATCCATGGTTTAGGTATGCAAGCTTGGCACCAAAGTGAAATTTCTGGGAAGATGCTCGGAAACCCCTCTGTTTCCGAAACTGTTTCAAGCTACATGCTCAGTCTCCGGCGTCGAAAAGTCAGTTTCCGTGAGCTCTATCTCTCTGGTTGCCTGACCTTTTCCTTCAGACACGTGCAGGAGAAACTGCAACTAGTGCGCGAGCAGTCACATCTGTATGTGCAGTATCAATTTCATTAATACATGTAAATCAACTACTTTGCATAGCAATTGCTTGAATGCCTGTATCACTTCAATCGGCGACAATCCTCTGCTTTCTTTTTCTCATCTCAAAAAGCCCCTAAAGGACGTCTTGGAGCCCATGCCCGTTTTCTGTTGAATCTGGGCTACAACCTAGCCTTTTGTGGCTTACTTCGTGTTGACGAATTGCTCAAGATCCAAATGCAAGACATTTCAGTCTCTCCAGATCCTCAAACTGGACAAACAAAACTGACGCTTCGTCTTCCATTCCAAAAAACCAGTCAGTTTGGAGGCAAGTTCATACGCTATTGGATCTTCTCAGTCTCCCTGAATAACCCCTTAGATATTAAGCCATTTGTCTGGTATGAAATGCCAGAAGAATACCAGCATATATGCGTTGTTCGTGCGTTTTCAAGATGGGTGCTTCTCTCTGGTTTGACAGAAGGCTATCTGTTCCGTAAAATCCGTGCTGGTGACCGTCTTGCTGAAGAAAATGAACCAATGGTAAGTACACCATTGCTTGTTCATTGGCCGTTTCTCAAAGACCATTAGACGTCTGAACAATTTCTTGAGTTGTTTCGAAACAATCTCCTTGATATTGGCGTGGATTTTGTCCCTTATGGAACTCACTCATTTCGACGTGGCGGATGCCAGTGGTTATCAGTGGAACGTCGCTGGCCTCTGCGTCAAATCTGTGAATGGGGGGGATGGAGTCAGGAATTTACGCACCTGACAATTGTGAAATATCTCATATCCTGGAATGATAACCCTCACGTTGACCGCAATGACTTTTTTAATATGCATCGGGCACCCACTACTGTCTGTCCTACTTGTAACCGCTCCTGTCATTGTGCTTAACTACAGTTTGTAATTCAAATGTTTCTTTCATTAAGAATGTATACCAAAAACAAACGTAGTAAATCATAGATGTGTTATACCAAACGACGATCAAGCTCAGCAAGGTAACGACGCGCAATAGCTGATTTATCTGTGAGTACCTTGCCTCGGTTGTTCACAAAGACCTGAGAGAAACGGTCCCCATACTCAGCCTTTGCCTTATCCACGAGCCTCTCGTCCTGCGCACTACGCAATTCCCGTAACCGATCAGTGATAGCCTTCCAGTGAAAATGTTCGCCGTTGGTTGAGGAAAACTCTTGCCAAAAATCATCAGGGCCACGAGAACGGTAACGCTCAGCAACATACTGCACAAACAGGTCAGTGAAAGATATTTTATAAAGATGAGACGGAATTACCTTCCACTCAGTCCAGAGTTTCTTCAACCATGACCACACCCTGTTCTTCTTACCACTGAAGACCATCTGCCAGTACCGGAGTGCAATTGCTGTACCGTTTATCTGTAGAAGATTCCTGGCGCAATCGATAGGGTCCCAATTGAGGCTTTCGTCATCCCATACGCGGTCAAGACGAACGATGTTGGTGGCAAAGGAGATTTGGCGGGGTTCACGAATATCACTATACTTGTACCTGATAATTTGCCCATGGCCGATAGCGAGGCTAAAAGTTGTTTCTTTCATAGCTCCAGCTATGACAAGTCCGTTGGTAGGGGTTGCTGATGTTGCGGTCATACTATTCGAGGCCAACGCGCCAGTAGTCATAGGCGTTGTGGATGGCGGTGAGAGGAATGGGATGGGATCAGGGGTAACGGGATGAACTTGACGGTCCAGGGACGAGCAATCAGATTGGGAGCTCGTGACAGGATGAACTTTAAGAACTCACCAGATGAAAACGGAGCAGGAGGGATCGAGGGTTGAGTTTGTAGTTGTGCAAGGACTGTAGCTGGTAGCGGTGGCAGCGTCGGAAGGCCAACTACAAGCATGTTGATTGTAGCAGTCAGGTTAGCGATCTGTTCGTTCATTGAACGTATTGACTCTGTCACCATTACCTGCTCAAGAAGAATGAAAACATTAGGAAGAAAGAGTGATGCCTGCTACTTACCGTACCACCCGCTTTCTCCTTTGTCCTCTCCTCCTCCCTAGCTTTCCGTCTCCTTGCAATCTCTGCTTCAGGTATATAGGGATGTGACTCGTCGAATTCCTTTGCCTGATCAATCATATAAGACATGGATTGGAACTTCTAATGTAGAAAACTCACCCAACGAAGAAGCTCAGCCTTCTCCTCCAGCGTCCGTGTGTCTTTTGACCGTTGCGTATCGAAAAGCTGGCTGCCAAGTGGCGCATTGAGCGGAAGCCCCAACAGCTCATTTCGTCGTATAGCTGATGGCTTGAGTTTTTTGAGAGCGGTGGATGAAGCTGATGGCTTGAGTTTTTTGAGAGCGGTGGATGAGGCAACGGAACTGTCCTTGGGCTTGGGTTTGTTTTTAGTGATACCACCATCGCGGACGCCACGATGAGCGCGTCGAGCACCATGGATAAGGCTATAAACATATCAGCTGTAAGTTATTGGAGAAACTTTCAATGTGGCACACCTTGGCCACCGTATTTTGTTCTCACTAAAGCCAATAAGCTTTTGCTTCAAGACCGACTTATTACCCAAAGTCCCGAGCGAATATTGTTTACAGAGGGCTAGCAGTGCCTCTCGTTTCAGATTGTTGCTGTATTTATGGTTAATGGTCATATACTATGACAGAAGGAACAATACGCACATATCTTTGTACACAGTATGCATGACGCCGTCTGTATACTCGCCAGGAAAAATGAGGGAGTTCGGGGGCTGAGGTTCAGCAGGATACCTAACCTCGATAGTCTGTCCTTCCAATTCGATGGCGACATGGTCTGTTGGAGCCGACGAGATGTTGTCAATCTCCATGAGACCCACAAGTTGTTGAGATCGTAATGCGAGAAGGGAAAGCGCAAGAGATTGCGAGCTGAGGATTTTGTGGAGAAGAACGAGGAATTGAGGATCGAGGTTGTTGGAGGCGGAGACGATGAGCGAGTCCAAAGAGCCAGCGGCGGGAGCGGCAGCGCCACCATTGTCGATCGAGCTGTAAGGGACGCCGAGCGTCAATAGCGTGAACGGAGGTAAAATAAATGAGAAGGACAGGCGAAACGACGGGCAAGCGACCGGCCAATCCATGGGTGAGAACGAAATAAACAGTAACGTGATAGTAATTCAGACGGACGATGCTAATTCGGCCGAAATGAGCATCGTCCAAGTCCGATCAAATTTGACCGGGCCTGTCAACCGGGCGTGACTTCATTGTCTATACTCAGAGAGAAGTCAAAAGGAGGTGGGCATGACTGTACTTCTCATAAAATCTAAGCAGCGTTTCTGTCTTCATTAAACTTTTCAACAAGATTGTCAACAAATGCAGAATTCTGTTGCCAGTTATAGGGTATATATGAACATCGGAAAAGACACGGAACTGTCCATTGATGATTTATTTATCGAACAAGATGAAATGTAAGAGCGAGCAATAAAGAAACACCGATAATGCCAGCGGTACTGAAGAAAATGAACGTAGAAGATGAACGAGTGCCAGTTTTCCTAGTTACATGTAACGAAGGTGTTTTCCATACCAGGGAACTGTAGATGCCTTGTCAACCTAGTTAAAATAATCATAATCGCAACAATCTTTTAGAATCCACCAGGAGCTCCATATCCGGTTTGATGATGCAACGGTACATTATGGTCATAGTTGCGATTGATACTGGGACCACGAGTCAAGTTTTCCTGCATTTGAGGTTGTGGGCTGGGGCCCCTAGCCAGATCGGCATACCCACCGACAGGCGTCAAATGATGCGAAGGTCCTACAGTAAAGTCGTGGGACGGGAGGGGTGGCAAGTCAGCTGCACCATACGTGCTGTGTCCGTTTTCAGAGCTACGGTGTCCCATATCAGAAGGACCACTGTGTACGCCGGAGTGGAAAGAAGAGGTATCGGAGGCACGACGACGGTGGATGGGAATACCACTGTCTATGCCGTCTTCAGTAGTGGGCTGCCAGTTGATGGGCTGGAGACGTTGGTCGAACTTCGATGAGCGACCGAGTTTCCATTTTCGGAAGATGGTCCAAAGAATAGCCACTCCACCAACACACGAAGCAATCACAATGACCACAGTAATACCTGCTTTCTTTCCGTCGCTCGACGATATATCTCCCGAAACCGAGGAACTCGAAGATGCTGTTGAGGATGCCGCCACAGATTCTGTGAGCGTGACTAGGACACCCGATATCACACTGGTAATGGGCTCAGTATCCTCCGTAGCGGTGGGAGCTTGGGTAACCTGAGGAGTGTTGGAAGTAGAAGTGGCCGTAGTAGTGGGACTAGTAGCACTACTGGACGATGATACCGATGAAGACGAAGTGCTAGAAGTGCTGGAAGAAAGCGCGGAAGAAGACACAGAGGAGCTGGTGCTGGCACTACTGGAAGAAACAGAAGACTGGAATGACTTCAGTTACAGGCATCAATCGTTGTGTGACAGTGACTTACGGAAGTAGTGGAAGATGCACTACTTGAGGCCGAGGAGGAAGCAGGGGCCGATGCTGCTGACGTAGTAGATGCTTGAGACGAAGCCGCAGAACTCGTCGAGAGAGTAGTGCCCGCGGCAGTTTCTGTGACCGATGGCTCGCTTCCCACTCCTTCGACAGGACTACTGGTGGCTGCACGTTTCTTAATTAACCGCTTCAGATTTTCATGATCTCTGCGGTGAATAGGTTCAAAACCATTGGCTTCCACGAGGGAAGAGACGGCGAAAATGACGACGAGGTAAACAAGGAGCGTGAGGGTAAATTTTTTGGACATGTTTTGTTAACTTTCAGGAAGTACGTTGATATGGACCACTGCTAAAGGAAATAGATGAGCTCAACGTGCAGTGAAAATCACAGTGCAAAGAGAGCTGAGAAGGTAAGTCTGTGGCAAAGAGCGAAATGGATTGAGAAGTATTGACAACACGTACAGCAAAGGAAAAGCAGTCAAGCCGACGAAGACTGGCGTGAGTTGAGGATCTCAGTGACCAAGCTGGTCTTCTATGGCTTTCTAGGTGTTGTAGAAACGAACGTCGTGAAAGATTTGGAAGGAAAATGATGCAGCACCAAATTGGTTGCTCCGTTGCTAATGTGTTGCTGACATAAGCAATTTCCAATTTCAGCTGCTCAGAAATGATGAATCTCGATTATACCCAGAAAGCAAGTTCGCGCTGGGCCCCTAGAATTGATTTGATGCGGGAAGAACATGTACATGCTTATATTCCTAGAATACTTACACGAATCGAAATGTGAAATAACGTGGAAAAAGATAGGTAAACATGTCGCAGTATCATAAAAGAAACAATTCAAAGAAACAGAAACGGGCGAGAAACGAAAAAAAGTGGTGCATTGGTGGGACAGAGAGAGGAGCTGGGGCAACGTGCAGTGGCCGGTGACATGGAGACAAACTTGCACAGCCAAGAATCAAGCAACCCCTGCGAGAGTCGGTACCGATGTGCGACGACGCCGGCTCGTCTGAGACAAGAAAACAGGGCATTTTGCACTGATAGCTTTCACTGCACACAATGCTCTTCCAAATCAATAGAAATAAACCTTTATAATGTTTATTGAGTTATGTATTCCCTTCCTGTCAGCTCAGATCCTTTGTTAAACCAACAACCATCGATTCCGAAGTGTGACTAGATTTCACTGTTCAAAGGACGTGGGACTCAGTCGACTGTATGCCTATATACACCAGATTGTTGTATCGGGTCTTGGGCAAAGTTATCATGAGAAATATGGTGAAAATCTTGCTGTACAGATGTGCCATTGCGACCAACCCACAGCTTCAACAGTACACCCATTGATAGTGCTAGAACGGCCGTGTACATGAACCACCACACTTTGATGTGCGCTTGCCACCTCAAAACCAATGAGCGATTGACGGGTACTGCGGTGACATCCTTCATGGGCACATCATCGGCAAGTTTCGTGCTCTCGAATAAAGATTCTAGCCCAGTAGGTTTTTCAGGTGCGAAAAACCTCTGAGGTCGAAGCCACCATCCATCATCTTTGCCCATCGAGTCCGAAGGGGCTTTGAATTTTTCCGTTCCGGGATTGACATTGGTGGGAGTCCAATCCATCTTGTCTTCATCGTCTGCTTCTGTTGGCACAGACGAAGGCAATAATGAAGGCAAACCAAAAACTGGCAGGGACTTTGGGACTACAGGTTGAGATGATATTGTGAGCGAAGCGAAAAGATCTGGTTCGGAAACCTTGGGAAGAAAAGCGGGGGTGCTCGCTCGAGAGGTTTGGTCCGTTGGATTAGGCGTCGGTGAACGTGAGTTGTTTAAGTCGTGCGCTTTGGTGTTGATTAATCGTATAATTGGAGGTTGCTGAATTCGGAGGACAAAAAAGGAGGCTATTGATACCTAAAACAATCGATTAAGTATGCATGCATGTTGATAAGGTGTCACTTACAGATATTTCCAGTGAAACCAGGAATAAAAAATACAGGCGGGCTGGTAGACCCAGAGGTCGCTGAGATAGTTGTAAATAGTCTATCTGGAGCCACTGCAAAGCCAGCAAGGTAGTCGTTATAAGTCTAGAGACCCATATTATAATTTGTAAGGCCTTGTCGGAATCCGTTTAGCAAAACAACAAAAAAATATGTGCAACGCTCTCTTCGAGTGTGACGTACATTGTATTGTCTTTTGCCTTGAACGCGGACATCGCGGCCCTGCATTTGAGCAGTGCGGATAGAAGCATAAGTTGGGTCCCAGGCCGTCCATAATATAGAACAAACTGTGAGGATAGGTGATGTGGGTTGTAACAAACTTGGTCGGTCAAACGGTCCCCGGCCAAATAGAACTGTGCGAAGATTTGGAAAAAGTAGATATTTTGAGACGCGTCGATACTCACTGGCCATATACCCAGCCAGGAAAGAGCCTAGAGTAGCTGCCCACAGACACCCGCGGACTCGCCATGCAAACAACTCTTTCGAAATATTTTCCCGTTCTTGCAATGTTGCCGATACGCGTCGCTGTCGGACTTTTCCCTTCGTCTCCTTCAACCATCCACCTAGTGCGTGCGCACGAGCCATAGCATCTTTTTTTCGGATTTCTTCCTCAACTGCTGGTAGACATGATTCACAAACAGGCGGATAGCGCGTGTGCAAGGATTCGCGGTACCGCGGGAGCATTTCCAAACGTTGTTCGTATTCCGGACTCTGAAGGTTTTAGTACAGTAAAGTGTCTCCACGACAGAACTCACTGTTGGTGGAGGAAGGTAGTTTGAGAGTAGATTGATAATCAAATGCTGGTTTGTTTGACAGTTATGGCAGAAAGGTCCGCTCCCGTAACTTGTGGGGAGGCGATCTTTGCTCGAAGAAGCTACTGGAAGATTTAGCAAGGCACGGAGGGCTGTCAGGACACTTGCCTCTTTTTGAAAAGGACTTCACATTCAATGACTCTTCGTGCATTTGCGGCTCATCCGAAAGAATTTCTCCCTTCACATCGTAACGATTCCAACATCCACAGGAGTTGCATCGAAAGTTCTTAGGATCTCTAGGATGTGGTATAAAGGTGTTGCAGAAGTGACATTGAGCCTGGGGTGCTCGTCTGAACATTGCAGGCTGAGGTGGTGGTTTTGTTGAAAGTGTCCAATTGTTGATTTAGATTATGACAAATTGACTGCCGAGTCACTATATAGTCCACGTCCATGTCTCTTGCACCATCCACATCAGCTAGTCGGGGAGTCGTTACTTTACAACCATCTTTTTTTACCTCTTCTCTCTATGTCAATCCCTTTCGAGACGACATACGAACCCTTATACATGCTTACCATGAAGAATACTCTCAATCCTCGGAAAAGCCGTTTGCGCTTTTCAAGAAAGTATGGCGTGCGCAGGGTTGGGAATGGTTACACTGCAAAGTCTTCGACAATCGTAGTAGGGAAGCTCTTACGAATGTGTCCCACCGACTCTTCTTAGGTTCTTTATCGGATTCAAGTAATGGATAACAGTCTTACTCAACAAACATGTTGTTTCCTAGAGCGTACAGTGAAAACAGAGGCGCCCTTTACGCGTGTCGTCGCGCTGTTTGGGCTGTATACATTCTTCAATACTCAACCTACAGGTTCTGCACCTCCTTTGTACTCGATGAAGCATATTCTCATTCCTATTGGCAAGTTGAATGTCTTCACAATTACGCATTAGCGGCGGTTGATCTTAGTGATAGACCAGTACTCTTCCCTTCTGCTCCTCCCGTCGACACTGGTGTCAGAAATACTGCGATCGTTACAGCCATATGTGTCCCATATCCTCGAATGTCTAGTGAACTCTGAGGTTTTCCATATCATTCCCTCTTCAGATCTCAATGCATTCAACCCTCGCCAACTTCCTCGGGAACTCTACGTAGATTCAATATCTCCTGAATCTGCCTCACAGAAATCTAAGAAAGCAGGGCGCCCTACAAAACGTGACAAAGCTAAGAAAGCGAAGGCGGCTCTAGACGGCATCGACAAATGGATGCACAAGACGTCGGTGCCAAGTCATTCGATGGAGGGTGACCCTGCCTTCGGAGCCCCAGCGACGACGCATTACCTGCTTGCTCAACCTCCGACCCAAACTCTGACAGAATACAAAGCAGACAAAGCAAGTATGTTGGATGCAATAGGTTTCTCTCCCAATCATCCTTCCGGTGTCCATTCGACAATGGAGCAAGTGAATTACGATGTGTTGGAAAGGCTCAGACAGCTACAAGAGACAGAGGGCCCAAAGCTTGAAACAGAATCAATGTCTTTCGCAGGGAAAGAAAGAGCGGAACGTGCAGTCAGAGAGATGAAGGAGAAGGGCGGACCAGGATTACTTGGTTTGCTCGAGGGCAGTGGATTGGAGGAATCTTGAGGCAATTGCATCTATTCTTAAAAAATTACGTTATCGTGTAGAGCAGTTCACACAGTTCAAGCTATTCGCTCTTGTTGTATCATTCCACTCTTTAACTCCAACGCTCTTTGTAATTTTATTCTTCATGGCCTTCACAGGACGTTACCAAGCGAACTCTCCTTCAACCACAAGTCTTCTTCACCCTTTTGGCCGTAATTCTGCCAGCAGTAACTCTACTTCAAGTGAATACAGCAATGAAATTCAAGCAAGCTTAGCCAGAGGCCCCAAAACCATACAAACCATGGCTAGCAAATCGTCGTTGGTCGGTGGCCGGCTTGGTCTGGTATACTCAGCTTTGACAAGTTTTTTAATAGAATGATTCCCCATATAGCGGGGCAACGTCCGATCGTCGCGTTGCCTCGCTTGCGCCTTCAATGTCGGACAAAGCGAGCATCAGGTCTTCTCTCATCTTTCGAAATTCTGAAGTGTGTCTCTACAGTTCTCTCTTTCAGCCGATCCTATGGCCTGGGGAACTGACCTTTCACTTCGCGCGGAACCCGACGACTATCTCCACAATCCCGATCCGCGACGCGACCGAAAGAATGACCTCGGTGGATCATTCTTCACATACCGTGGACTGACGAATTTGGGCTGCCTTATCCTGCTCGGAGTTGTTTTCGTCACTCTTTTGTGCGTCTCTGAAATTTCGGAAAGAAAATATATTGATGTACATATTCTGCAAAGCGCTGGATACCCTTTGATATCATTCTTTACCAGAACTCATATGTCAACCATGGGTGGATTTAATCTAGGCGGGATCAATGGCAGCGGACAGGTCAAGCCGTTTCTGCCCAACATCAAGTAATTTCTTCTTCTAAACGTCGGCAATACAGATTCCAACTATGTCTGGAAATTATGGTCTTATCGATCTGGAGACCCCTCAAGAACAATACACGTATACCTCATTCAGAGACAATTCCACTGAGCTGCAATTAGTTTTCAGTGACGAGTTCAACACTGATGGACGTTCGTTTTATCCTGGAGATGATCCATACTGGGAAGCTGGTGCGTTTCTAAAGTATCAGTACTTGCTATCTAATCTGGAAATGGCGCAGTTGACTTGCATTATTGGGAGGTCAGGCGTCTGCCACGTAATAGACTCGAGTCTTGCCTTCTCACTATGAATATCACATTTTTATAGACTAACAATCTGGAATGGTATGATCCTGCAGCGATCACTACTAAGAATGGATCTCTGTTAATCACAATATCGAGGAAAGAGACGCACAATCTGCATTTCCAAGGGGGAATGATGACCACATGGAACAAGTTCTGTTTCACAGGCGGACTCATCCTCACTTCTGTCGTCCTTCCGGGTGTTAATAACGTCGTTGGACTTTGGCCTGCCGTTTGGACTATGGGTATTGTGTTCGCTTCTTAGAATGTGAAGCCATTCCTAAATTTTGTAGGTAACCTTGGTCGCGCAGGGTATGGGGCGAGTCTTGAGGGAATGGTAAGCGATTGAGCTTTTCAACGCGTTGTTCCAGTGAACTCACTATATCTAGTGGCCTTACACGTACGATGCTTGTGACGTTGGTACGGCCCCGAATCAAACTCACAACGATCTACCTGCTGCTGCCACCGTCAACGGAGATCCTTCAGCTAATGGTGCACTATCTTATCTCCCTGGTCAACGCCTCTCCCGATGCACCTGTCCTGGAGAGTCACATCCTGGTCCAATACACTCAGACGGCACTTACGTTGGTCGTGCCGCGCCCGAAATCGATGTCTTCGAAGCACAGGCAAGTCTCGATCAAATTTGAATACCAATGCGCTCTTGTTACTAACTTTCAAACCTAGATTGGAACAGACTTTGATGAAATTCTTATAGGTGAAGTGTCACAAAGTGGCCAGTGGGCGGTAAGTCCAAAAATTGAGGCAAAATTGAAAGGTAACCTCAAAAAGCTTGTATTATTCGTCTTTTGTATAGCCTTTCAATGAAGCTTACGAGTGGTTCAACACATCTGCCAACTTGATTATCAACAATCCGTCAGAGACTTTGTTGAACAGTTATATGGGTGGAGCTCTCCAACAAGCAACGTCGTGTGTCTCTAAAACAAGTGAGCCTGTGAAAAAAAGTCACCATTTTGAGATACCTCAATCAAAAATTAGATCCAGACTGTTATTTCAGTGGAGGGGGTTGCTATTCAGTATATGGTTTCGAATATAAGCCCGGTATGTGACGATCCGCCGTGATATCTGCTACGTGAAACTGAGGCTCAGCCTTTCAGGATATGATGATGCGGTCAGTCACAAAAACGATTCATATTATTCCTATCATTCATTCTCTTGGTTAGTATATTAGTTGGATAGCAAATGGGGAGCAAAAGTGGACCATCAATTCAGGAGGCACAGCGGCGGACACTCGAGTTGAGATATCCGCTAGGCCTATTCCGCAGGAACCCATGGTAAGTAACGCTTATTGCTCTGAGGGCGAATAATAACTCAAACTCAACGGGACCACGTACATTAGTACCTGTTGGTCAATCTCGGAATCTCCACGAATTTTGGAGACGTTGATTTTGATCATTTAACGTTCCCGACCAGTATGGCCATCGATTGGATCCGGGTATATCAGCCTAAGGACGCCAACAACATTGGATGCGATCCGAAAGACTTTCCGACCGCTGCGTACGTGTTATTGTCACTAAGTTTTGATCCTCGTTTTGATCCTCGTCACTGACAGCTATATTGAAACGTTTGTCTTTGCTTGTTCAAGTTCTTTCACAACTTGATTGTTTATTGAATCATACAGTTACATCGAAGCATACACCAACCCCAACCTAACTACTTGGAGGAACGATTACAAGCAACCATTCCCAAAATCTTCATTTCTTGGACAATGTTAGCCTTCTCTGATTTACTGATATCCCTTCCCTTTCCGCTTTCTCGTCGTTCGTTTTCGTATTTTTTTCTTCGTTTTAGTTTTACTGTAATCAAGTCGCAGTTTCTGTCCTTTTCTGTCTTATTGTTGTAATCACGTCTAAATGTTGTAGCTTCATATTCCCCTGCCGACTAGTACTCATGTACTAAATATATATAGTATTGACCGCCCTGCCTTTCTCTGAAATTGAACATCCCATCCTTGATTGGAGGAACCCAAAGTTTTATAGAATACGTTGGAATAAATAATTACTTACAAATTTTCGGATTTCGTCACCTGAGGACTACGACATCGAATTGCTACGGCTCTGTATTGCTGGGAGCTCAGTCCGTCGCGGGCTTGTGCCTCACAAGGAAAAGCAAGTACATAGTCAATGTCATTGTAAAGCATAGATTGTTAATTATTTATTCCTACGTATTCTACATAATTGATTGATTGAACTACTGTCATTAGTTTTGCAAACAGCTGTAACAGGGTGTACGCTTTACAATGCAGAATTTGAATGAGCATCTAGAAGATTTTGAAGCGCAGTCAATACTCTCTCGAGCGCTATTATGCCTCCGGTACTGAGAGGTATTACATATTGTTCCGTTTGTTTCTCCATTTCGCCTTCTGATAATTGCTGACGGCTTGCTTTTATAAGAGCTCGAGAATCGTGGAGCACTTTCTCTAGTAAACGACCGGAATAGTACAGCCAGTTAATCTCCATTTCAAATCCACCGAAAGGAGTTTCTAGTGTTCGACGGACAAAGTTCCTAGACAAAACATAGGCTTTTTCACTATAGAGTCGACTGAAAGATTTCAGAAGACGATTGATGATATACGTGAGTATATAGACACACCTGTTCACGGTCCCTTCTTCCGTGCCCCGAAGTTTCTCGTAAGCAGGTTCGCAGAACCATCTATGTTGGTGCCAAGGTCGTAAGATCGCTTTTTAAAGAAATATACGACTTACGGCTCCTGGACAAGCACCAGTCCTTGAATACTCACAAGCGCTTGTAGAAGAGAAGATCGGCTAGCATCCCAACTCTCGTTTCTGTCGCCGGCCCAGGTATTCAGAATTGATAGACACACTTTGCCTTCCTCGTATAGATTCCTGTGAGAAGGTCAGTGCACATAACAAACCAACTATCAAAAGCCGTACGGATTAACTAAAGCAAAGACACCATGTTGAGAAAAACGGTGAGGCGACGAGGAAAATATGACATACCCCGACCATTACCGTTCGTTAAACTGTGGAAATGAGCCAGTGGCGCAGTATTGGGATAGTCGACAAGATGCCAATCGATTACGAATGCTTTTTGGACATGTCGTCAATTGAGACAGATTTTGGGAATTTGGAAGGCTTACGACAGTCTTGATACGGTGTGTTTGAGGGACCTATGATGAGGCTTCGTACCAGATCAGCACGGTCCTCATAGGCACGAACCAATATGTTTTCTATATGCATTATTGAGATCGCAAACTGGATGAAGCGGGTGCAGGGTGACTCACCAGGCAAACTATTCATAAGAACCCTATATTCTCTATTTAATCTTGACATGAACTGTCGTGACGGCTGAGCCACGGATGTTTGGTAATATGCATGATCCTGAGGAGCTGAAGATAAAATCTTGAATTTTTCACAATTCGCGTTCCGGTCAGATTCCTGGGTCTGCATTTCTCCTTCTTCCTCGAGTTCAGACTTAGTTGAGTCGAGTGTACTTAATTCAGTTGGCGGATCGCTCGGCGGCGAAATAGATGCAATCGTTTCAGTGGTGGTGTGTGTGGAAGATTGTTCGACATCTGGTTCTCTCATCTCTTCGTCTTCGTATCCATCGCCGCTATTTTGCGATTCGCCATTCCCCCAATGGTAGTCATAATCCCAAATCCTGTGCATTTGATGTTGGTTCTCAGAGCCCTCCTCATCCTCGTAGAGCTCATCTTCCAGCTGTTCAATGCCGTCATATAATCGTGTGACCCTCTCTAGTGGGTATGTTCCCAAGGATCCATCTGGATGTAAAACGTCCAATGAACCATCAAGGCGGAGCTTCATAGCGCGTCCTGTGATTAGTTCGCTTCAAGCAATACAAGGAAAAAACATACGTCAATCACTTCCCCAAGCCATGAAAGGGACCCAGGTAAAGCTTTCGGGTTTATGATCCCTTCTATTGTTTCTAAGCTGCGACGAGTTGCGATATCAGCGCCAATATTAGCCAGTTCTTCTCTCCATCCGTTTAATTGACCAGAAAGTGTGAAAGGATTTGCGCGAACCCAAGGTTCCAGTTCTCCGATCTTAGGTACCTTAGGCGCTTCGAAGCCATTGTGCTTGCCTGGAGCATGTATGAAAACCATTTCGCCGCGACGAACTCCTAATCCTCCCATCTCTGGAGACGAGCTAGAATCCGACGCTCCTTGTGAATCTAGTTCCAGTAAGGACACTTGTTCTATGCTACCGCGCAACAGGATGGTTGCCGTTCGTTGAATAGCATCCACAGTCTGAACGACACCGGGTATAGCTTGCGTTCCCCCGCCGTCACCAATAAAAAAGACATGGTCTCCAGGCCTGTAGGATGTTGTATGAACGATGTACCGAAGGCAGCAAGTCTGACGAGGTAATCACCAACAATCGTATTCATCTGGGTTCATATATGGAATTAAGTCCACAGATCGAAGAGTTTCTTTATTCCCATCTTGCCACAAAACATCGACTTCAGTGTCGGTAGCTGTGACATTGAAAGAGTTCACAGTGATGATGCCGCCGGCTTCCCCCTCTCGTCCGTGTTTTGTGACTGGGATGCCTTCTGTATCTTTGAGCTGAACACAATCTCCAATGCGCATTTGGTAGCTTAAACGGTTTCTAACCAAGGTCAGTTTACCTTTGCAACAGTTAGATCGTTGAGAATAACCACGATTCAGAAAACTTGCCTATATCTGACCCGTGCCAGAATCGTTGGGGTCGTTGCCGACTTTCCGCCGTGCTTATGTCTAGCTGGTAAAGCAATTACTACAGCGGAAATATGACACCTGTAGACTCTTACTGTTTGATTGAGAGCTAACCAAGCAATGACATACACTGTGTGCTTGATAGCGATAACAGTCTGCATCTGCAGACCAGTAGTACGATTGGTACCGAACAAATATCCGAGCATGTTCTGAACTCCTCCAATAGGCGGAGGTAAGATGTTCTGCATGTAGCCAATGATTATTAGCAACAAGGGCGAAGATGGTGTTGATATCGAACCTCGCTCGTTTCTCCGACTGACAGACGCGAGCCAAGCTCTGGCAACCGAACCAGTTGACCTGAGGGTACCTCAATTATGTTCTCATCGTATAACTAGGATACCTTCAGTAAACAGATTTCGAATAGTATTTGTTCCAATGCCTACGCATACCTCTATGACCTGTTTGGTATATTAATGATGCACGCACATGAGAATCAAAAGATGAGGTACCTGGCCAACCCAATCTTCGTAGACCACATAGTCCTCAATCTCTGCCTGTCTGTCGGTGTCTAGATCCTCCAAGGTCTTCCACCCATCGACTTGGACCTTGCTTATAGCATGTTCGAGGCGAGTCTTCACCCTAACATCCAGTATCATTCCGGAATGAAGATCATCCACGCTGCGCTTGACGACATCACCAGGCTGCAAAGACCGGTCCAACAGTTGCAAATCTGACTCGGGTAATATCTCGCGTTTGTCTGTGGGTTCGGAGAGGAAAGAAACGCCCACTTCGCCACGCTCGAGAGATCGCATCAGTGGGTCTTGAAGAGGATTTGGTAAGGGAGCATCTTCTGCATCGTGCCAGCATCTCTAATGTTGTGGAAGCGAGTGAAAATATTGTCGATACCTGGAATTGAAACCTTACTAGAACTATGCCTATAGAATGAGGCGCCGTTATCTTCCGAACAACATCTTGTTGATAGAACTAGAGAGATAATCAGTTCTGCAGCGTTATTCGTACATGGGACAGGCGTACTTTGGTAACTGGACCCTTTGCGAAACTGAAGTTCATGGTAATTTATGGTTATGAAGAAAGTCCGAGAGGACAAGAGATTGATACTTCTTGATACGAGCGTAAGCGAGCTGTAGATCAGATCCGCCGCAAGGCCAGTGTGGCAGTGTCAGACTATTTTTCCCAAACTGACAGAAGAACTCGAACTCTCACCAGCTGTAATATGTATATATGTATCTATCTAGTGTTTTGGAAGGAAGAAAGGATGTCAAATGGTTTCCATCCGATTTCCCAGAGAGTGAAACATCCGATTCGTTGCCATCTCAAAGCCCTCTCAGAGTACAAATAATATGTCTATTGTTATTTTCTGTTCGTCCTCGTAAGTCACAACCTGCGCCGTAATCTCGACGCTTGAAGTTGCAAGATTAAGTTATGCTCCTTGTAGTCCAGAAAAATGCCCCCTATGACGGCAGATTTCGTGCAAAAATCATGGCCCTACTCGGATCAAACTTGCTGTTTACGGCCAGCTGAATGATCAATTATCTCCTACAACCTAC
>MU795460.1:0-21566 GCA_027886305.1 Lentinula aff. lateritia | reverse complement strand
GATTGCGATGGAGTGTGATGGAATGCAGTGACTGATAATATTTGTGAGACAGTTATATTTGATGCAAGCGGTTCCAAGATTTCCGCCAATTTAGCGATGGACAGTCCGCTTCTCCACTACGACCAAAACGAATGGCAATCTCAACAGTGGAAATTTCTTCACCTCAACTTCTTCACCGCCACTTGTCTTAGTCTTTCTGGCCATCGGACTATCCGTGACAACCATCATTGCAGCACTGGGATAACGTCGTGCGTACTTTGCTTGACTCGGACCAGATGGTCATCTTCTACGAGCAGGGTTGTCCTCGGGTCGTTCTTATCTCTAAATTCACCACCACCGACCACAGGTCGACGAGGACCCGGGGACAACAGATCCCTCAGATGAACCTTAGAAGGGGAAACAGACCGACGTAAATCCCTCAGTTTCAACGTCTTCTGTATGCTTGTACTCATGGTCCAACATTCAGCTTACCGGCCAAAGCCCATCTACCGCGAATTGCGTTGGAATGCGAGAAAATATCGTTGAAGAGATTCTATTGACCAGCATTACAACGACAAAGGTGTTCATCGCGTCCGCCTCCGAGTCTGTAACCTTCCGCTCGATCTCATCCCTTGATAGCCGCAGGATCTGGACATACCCTTGTTGAGCTGCCGTTCTCTATGTGACAAGAATCCTGGAGCGTAGTTCCCTGAGATCTTGTGCAATTCCGGTCCACCACGCCAGGCGCGAAAATTTCGCTGGTAGTAAGGAAATGGGTTTTGGTCACATGTAGTGATATGGTCCGGGTAGGAGATAGAATGACATAGAGGAGAGCGTGTTAGGAGGCAGAGACACTCGAAGCTTGAAGAGCACTCAAAATGAAACCACTTGATCGAGTTCTGATGATAGTGGGTCGGACTCGTATATACAGACTATGGCCTTCGATGTTCCGAATTTATGTTTAGGTAATAACGACTACATTTTTGATGGGTTGCAACTGCACGTTCGTGTCGGAAGGCTACATTCAAATCATTCGACTTGGATTCGTCAAACGAACGGAAGATGCAGGACTATATTACCGGTAGGGCAAGGCTTCTGGCTGACCGCGCCATATTCTTTTCATTGACAGGTCTAAACAGTCATGCACCACCGTGAACGGACCATAAGGCTTGATTTCAGACGCGGGCCATTCAGTGGCAGGATTGAAGGAGGCGACAAGCATGATCTTTTTCTTGACTTTTCTAGGTCTTGTCTCTTTTTTCACCATCGATTTCGCTAGGAATCGATACGACGTCGTCCAACTCCAACAACACAATCAAGTAGTAGACCGCAGTGGAGACGTTAAACGGAGAATAGTACTCGGAGTATGAATGGCCCGGAATGACAGCTGGAGTCGCAGTCGGCGGGGGGACTTTGAAGGCTTCAGAATTTTGACGTTTATTTGGCCCGAATTTCAGTCCTAACCAAATCCTTTCTCTCTCGTGCCAATGTCAACGAGAAATTTAGTTGATTGTGGAGCGCCAATATGCAGCTCTTGCAAGGTCGAACGAGATAATGACATGGATGAAGGCGCTTCGCAATACTCCCAGGAACGAGTTGTCACTCGAGAAGCTGATGAGGGCTAGAGATGGGGCAACAGTCTGGAGCAACGCAATGAGGTGAATGTTCTGTGAAGTTTGTAACAGAACGTACCTCGAGCTGTCAGGACTTTGTTCCTCAGCCACAATCCATCGAGGGATGATGTACGGGAGGAAGAAGTGCGGAGAAGGCGCCACTGGTGTGAGTCGAGGACTCGGAGATTCCTGTAATTGCTCATTTTATCTGACTACTAATATTCATCTTGATTTTTCCGCGTTCCAATTTCTGTGTATTGTGTTCCAAGATGACTATAACTGTATGGCATCATACCGTCCGGTCAGCTCTTGGAATGCATTCAAGATGATAGTTCAACGCCACAGGAAACGTACACAGAAAACACTGATGACGGTCAAAACACTGCAGCGACACTGGCGCTGATAGGGAGCTCGAGGAGTAAAAAAGAATCCCCACCCTAACTAAAGGGATCCTCAAAAAGACGAGAACGGGTCATTCTTGATGATCATAGGTATTTCCATAGCAGTGGACGACCTTGGGAAACGATAATAAGGAATAATTCAGGTTGTCTCTAGTCCTACCTCCGAATTGACTTCCTACTAGAGTAAAGAGAAAAGATCTGCGCTGCGTCGCTGAGTCACTTGGTTACGCAGAATGTTCAGGAGGAGATAGTCAGCCGAGAGAAGTACTTTCAAGGTCTTCTAGGTAAATTTCCTAATCAACCTCGAATGCGAATTCTCTTCCGAGCTCAAAGTATTTCGAGCTATTAAAAAAATACCAACGCCACTCGACAAGGCGGGATCAGAACCGACCGCCTACCCTTGTTTCTATATCCGTGTCTACTAGTGTTAGCAGCAGTTAGCGTCCCCTTTGTACTTACCAGTGACCGATTCGGGAACGAGTTGAGCTCGAGAAATGCATATAGACTTCAAGCTTAGACTTTGTGGCGTTTTCATCTGGAGGTGGGGCTTTGGGTTTCTCTGTCAATTGTGGGCTGTCGGAGGTCGGATAGCTTCGGATAAGTTCGGATGCAAAGATAAAATGGCTTCTTGGTCCTCAATTTCTAGATTGTCCGGCTGTGGGGACCTTCATAGACAGTCAACATTATACAACGAGTTCGGGGAGGACTTTCAATTCGAAAATATGTAATCTTCTCCTTGTATTTTGTGGCCCGGAACATATACATTCTTTTTCATGCCCGAGATTCGAGGTCTATGAGAAAGGATAGGCGAGCTGTCACTGTCAGTAAATGCGTATCACGTGGCTGCCACACACACACACACAAAATTGGCTAAACACCTTCCAAATCCGGATAGATAGCTTTCATACATTACGTGTAATTTCTGAATCTGGATAACGTATATTATGTTAATGGTAGGTCTTTGTCCTGAATTCTTTCTTCTATTTCTCTACCTTCAGCGATGCCAGGGGCCAAGAAGGACATTGGACAACCACCGGCCAGGATTTCTAGTGCAGTTTCGACCATGTCTGCTGCCTTTTCTCTCAGTGAATTCACAGAACTCGTCTCTACGGCGTTGGAGATCGATAATTCTCTGGACTCGAAACTTACCACTTTTGATTCTTTTTTCCCTCCATCTTCATCCTATTCCTCGTCAGAAAACGCGAAACCTTCTCCATCTCTACCACCTACTTCCACTTCCAAATCTTCACCCGGTAGTCCTCGAGTTTTGCGCAAAATCAAGTCCTTGCTGACATATGGGTCCGGCAAGTTCAACCAGTCGCTTCCGCCACCTTTGCCGAGCTCAGTATCAAATTCCACTCGTTCAGTGGCTACCTCTGAGCCATCTTCACCTTTAAAGAAGCCTATTCCTACTGTGTCTTTACTCGATCAGAAGGCACAGGTTAAATCCGAGAGTGCCCTTTTTGTGCCCTATCTTCCCTTAGCAGACCGCCATGAGCGATTTGGTGCCAGCGCCTCCATTTTCTCTCGACGAGGCTCGGATTGTGGTTCGAGTGTCGTTCCCCAAGAAAACACAAGTGACTCTGGCGACTCCGAATTCTCAGAATCGCTGCTAACTCCTCCTCAATCCCCCAGAAGACATCGACGCGCTTCTTCTTCCTCCTCAGTATCCTGTCTCCCAAGTGCAACGTCTTCTGCTTCCTATGGCGACCTCATCAGCGTGTCTAATTCGCTCACCACCCAGTCGAGATATTCTTCGATATCATCTTATTCTACCAACTCCTCCCACCGAACACCAGCCGAGCAATCATCGGTGTCTTCTATGCGTTCACACTCTCTTGACGCGTCTGACCTGGATCCCTTTGCCAAAGGCAGAGTGCAAGTCGTGGCGCGTCGAACAAGTGCTGGAAGCTCCCACGGCGGTTCTAGCGTCTTTTCTTCCAATCTCATCCATCCATTCTCATCCAGTCATCCTGCGCAGTCGATCGTCGCAGTCAAAGACTCCACAGCAGAGTGCGGTCATTTCCTGACTAGTACCCCGCCAGTTTCAAGATTGAAATCAAGCGAGCGCCGAAAACGTGTTTCGTCCACAGGTCGACCCAAGCAGAAGCCTGTACCGACGTGTCCATTGCCTCTTCCACCGAAAAGCAAGCCTCCGACAGTCCCGCTTCCATCAGTTTCTATCCATAGTTCGTACTCTGATGACAGCAACAGCAGTTTACCTTCTTCTCCAATTACGCCTCCGGCATCTTTCCGTGGGTCATCTGGGCTGTCGAAAAGACAGAGCGAGAAAGATTGGACACTTGGACTGCCTTACACTAGCGATGAAGACCTCGTCAACTCAAGGAGGATTTCTCGTCATCAAGGGTTGTCCAGAAGTAACGAAGTTATGCCACGGAGAAGGTCTAGTAGACCTTTAAGAAGCGAGGTTCGTTTTCTTTTCTATCTCGAGTGAATACCATATCGATGTAATTGGGACAGGATTCCGCGGTGTTGTCTCCTTTTGTACCATCACAAATATTGTCCCTTGCTCAAAGACGAACCGACTTGAAGCCAATGGGCCATAAGAGAAAAGGATCTCCCTTCCCTTTGATCCTTTCTCCTTCAACTCCAAGCCCTGACTCTATTTTCGCTGGAGTCGATCATTTATCAGCTGCTGCAACTTCGCGTGTTTTTTGTTCGCATTATAGTCTGTTATCCTCAGATTCAGATTCATCAGACTCTTTGGAGAACGCGCATAGGCGCCTCGAGAAGATGATGAGGGAACCTGCCGGTATGATGCTTGGCGAGAAAGGGATTCCTGTCCCTCTTTCCGTAGCTTCCTTGCCGAAGATTCTTCCAGTCAACGCCAATGTTCCGATGCACAGGGATTTAGGGTTGGATGAGGACATAGAAACTCCTATGCAAAGCCCAATTACACCCATGTTCGGGCAATTCGCGTACGCACAGAATCTGGCGTGCAGTGATTGTAGCTTTCCTCTCAGTCCGCAGCCCAAGAGAAATAGATCAGAGCAGGTTCCTAAATCTGTTGCCATGTTGTCTTTGGATCCTTTCGCGATTAGCGATTCCGAATCGTTGACTAGTGGAGAGGAGACGTCGTATTGGAGCGCAAGGAGCAGTATGGATAGCGTTATCGATTCGACCGAGGAACTTGATTATGTGTCAGCCTATTGATTTCCATATGGTAGTTCACGCTTCTCCTCGGCCTAATTCAAATCCCCCCTCCCAAATCATCGCGACTTACTTTCATTCATATCCCGAATCCTCTTTGTGTTAGTTATCATCAAGACCGACCCTTTGTCAGGCTGTGGTCCCCTACTTTCATTCAAGAATATCTCCCCAACTGATACCCAGCGTTTAGTCTTTCGTTAACATTCCCACCTGTTTTCCTTCTCACACCCGCGCTCCTTGCCGTTCAAAACCATTCCTCTCTTTTTCTCCATTCCTTGCCATTCAGAATCCCTCCTCTCTTTCTCTCTACCCTCCTCTGTTCCCTACTATCCTCAACCATTTACTCGGCCTCCCATTTCTGTTCCGAATACCAATAAATTGCCTCCAAATACTTTCTTCCTCCTTCCCTGCCCCCCTCCCCTACCCGTCTGCATGTTCTTCGGGTACACCCAAAATCATTTTATCTCGATCTTTGACGATGAGTTATCCTTGTTACAAGCCCCGTCGTTCAACAATCCTTCCTGATTAGTATTAGCTCTTCATTCGGAAAGTGTTTTCTTTCGGTTTCCTGTTATATTGTGTTGTATCAGCTCTTCTCAATCATGTTGTTATCCGTCACACTCTCATGATCTTCATATCATAGTGTCCCACTTCCTCCTTTCACCCCTGTTGTCCTTCGTCAATGTTTTTACCACCAACCCGTTACTCGGCTGTTTTCCTGCGTTCCCTTCCTCTTCATACTTCCATCATCGTGCGTTGAATAAGAGCCAGTGTATACTAGTCCCTTTTCACTATAAATGTGTTGCTGTATATTCACTTCGTCGCACATCTTGTTGGCATTCCACACTGTTTCGCTGTCGTTTTAGCGAATCTTTACCCTTGTCCTATTTGGGCTAACCTGACACTACATCTTTATAATTAGTAGATACTGTACGCTCCCTTACATACTTACTAGTGTCATAATAATATATATTAGTGGCCTATCGGGTCTCTAGTACTGTAACAAGTGACAACGACAATCCAAGTCCGAAGCCGAACTAACTAAGAGTCATGATCGTGTTTTCCAGGAAAAGATTAAGGTACATCAAGGTGAAAACCCAGCCTGGTGCCCCCTGGTCCCAGTCCCTCCTTCCAATCACCAGGCAGGTGTGGATACTGAATGTGACCAGATATGGTAGCGGACGTTCCCTGGACCAGCCCTGGAATCCTGTGTCCGAGACCCATTATCTAATCTGGAGGAGCTCGACACGCATTCGTCGGAAGACTGAAAATCGCACATTTCGCGGACAGGAACGCGACTCGTCGTTGATAGACCTGTGTTGTGTTTTAGAGGCGGCGTAGGGATTTCGATATTGTGATGCCCCACCTATTTAAAAGGTACATTGGAAACCGCAATCCATCTGCCTACTGCCAGACACATACGATCCCACCGTACAGTGGGGCTTGACGTTGCTTTTCCACGAGTCCTTGCCGTACGTGAAAGACAATGGCGAGCTATCCTTCTCGCCCGCAGTAATCTGAAGGGCCAGAGGCAACTGACTGTGAACGAGTACTGGTTTGGATGTATCACCGTTCCCTTCAAACCCTACGACGATCCCAGCTGCGTCTTTGATGACCACAACAAGCGTATAGTGGTTGGTCGGATTGGATCTCTTTTCATTCTTCTGGTACTGATAAAGGTGGATACCGCAATTGCCTGACTTGGGTTTCGAATTCTTGGGCGGACCTCCTGTGCTACGGAAGGAATCGTCTCAAACGAGTGCTCTCGTCTCACAAGATATTTTTGACTTACTAAACTAGACGATGTCCTTGATCGCCATATGTTTGAAGTTGATTCTGGGGGGCGGAAAAAGCCCACTAGGTTTGGTAACGTTAGATTTTGCAGCAGTGTTAGGTTGTCAGCTTACATTCTGGTATCCACCATCACCGTTGTTCATGAAAATACCGGCGCGAGCTGGTTGGTTTTGGACGCGATCAACCTACGTCTAGTCGCACGCGGTATAGAACACCTACCACTGTAGACATCGAATTCGAAAAGGCCGACTTTCTGAGAAAGGAAGTCTATGAGAGCCGGATTCCTTGATGGGTCAATAGTGAAAGAACTCACGGTTGTGATATGTGTTTTATCATGAGCCCAGTCGATGTTTTCCTGGCCTTGGAAGAAGACGGTGTGCTTGGGATGGACGGTGACTATAAGCCATCCAGGATGCTCTATGGTGCAGCGTTCCAAGCTGAAGAAGTGCTAGAGCTTCAAGCTACTTACTTTTCAAAGTCTGGTCTGTAACTTTCTTCGTAAAGTCTCCACTGAGGAGGAAGTTGATAAGAGTGCGTTTAAGAATATGAAGAAAACCCACCGAGCCTGTAGTACGAAAGAAGGTGAGCAACCGTCACAAACATGATAGGAAAGAAAAACTTACACGAGCAGACTCTTTTTCATCTTCCGCTACTTCATTCAAAAGCTTTCCAATGTATTTCACAAAAGTCGCCACGACTTGAATGGCGGTCCCGATGATCTCCCCTACTTCAGGTATGGCGTCGGCCGCTTTAGCGACTTTACCCATAATCTCGCCGGCTGTCTGCATTCCTTGACCAGCCTTCTGAAGGGACTCTACACTCCGAGCATGTATAGCCAAGTCGTTGCGGGGACGGATAAGCATATCTGTCTCTCCTTGAAGAAAAGGTTCATTGTCATCCATCGCCGGAATTTCATCCACATCGCTGCGCTCAAAGTCGGAGTCGGTTGGGTAAAATTCCAGAGCGGGTTTCCTAGCGAAATAGTCCGATCCGCTGTTTATACTAAGAAATTTGTCCATAGATAACACGACCGAAGCAGAATCTGGGTCCGGATACTTGTCCAACGAGGCCAACTCCAGGTTGTCCGAAATTGTCTTGCTGTTTGCCAAAGGATCCAGATCCTCACGGATAGAGACGAGATTCCTTTTGGAAAGAAGGGGAGCTCCAGAGACGAGTTGGGCAAAGACATATGAAAATAAGAGAAGGCCGTATGTGAGTAGCATGTTAAATTAGACCAAACCGCGAAGTCGAGGACAGAAACTAGACCTGCTAGCGAGAGAGAACCAGTCGCAGTGGAAGAATGATCATGAACTGGGGCTTGTGCCATTTAAATTGTAAAAATATACCCCGACGGAGGGGTGAAATGTCGCGTCGGGACTGGCGATTCAAGTTTCGAAATAATTGAAAGCAGTACTACAGAGAGGACTTTTTCGAGTTTTTGTGAGGCAGCTTTGCGTCCTTCTGGGCGAATAGAACCGGGCTCAGTCCTCCTGATCGAGTGAAGGCCAAAAGTGTACACTGTAAAAGGAGTGTGGACTTGAAGTTCTGGAAGTTAGAATAGACGGCAATCCGGCAACAACTTGATCCGAGTAGGCGATCGATGGGCGATGACCTCCGCCTCCCTTACAGGCTTTTACAGGTCCCCGCACTGATTTTGCAAATGGCGATTCACAGCATTTACTCGATTCCCTTGTGATGCTCCGAGAACGATCTGTGATGATATCTCCGAGAGACTAAGACTTTTTGCTTCTCGCTTATGGTGGAGCGCTCTCCGAAGGCATATGTCATCTCTTTCATCTATACCCAATTGACCTGCGTTTCATTAGTCCCAACTCTTCACTCTTCATTCAAGCTTGATTCAAGCTAGCCGCCGCGATGCCCCTACCAATTCACCTCATCTATGTATGGTGACTAGTACTGGTATGTAAGGGCATGTAAGGTCTGGGCTCAGTGCACTTTGGAGTTTCATCGACGAAATACCTCAATCTAATTATACATAGTGCTATCAGGTGTTATCCCAATATTTCTACAAGGTTCATGCAAAATTCACTCATTTTAATCGCCCGCTGTCATCAACGCGGGGTTATGAGGCAAAATGATGATACGAGGTGTACATAAGGTGGTTATTCAAGTGGGGCTCTCCTACATAGAAATCTTTTCTCTCCCATCGCGAGTCGTTCATAATAACTGATTTTCGCTGGTCGAAAAGGTAGGATCCCTCTCCGTTTCGGCCATGACCAACTTGGACCTCTTTTTTTCAGATCCTCAAAACTCTGTTCAGATATCGATACCTACCCAATCTCTCTTTCTTCTACACCGACCAACCATGTATTTACATCATTATTCCTCGGGCTACAAAGCCTACCTCATCGTAATTCTCGGCTTTCTTTCAATCTTTACCACCGCTGTACCCCACCAGGATTCGGTCAGTCTAACATCTGACTCATTTTGACGGTCTAATTTTGAGTGCAATGTAGTCACTTTCAAACATCAATCCCGCCGGCGTGGCTAGCTCTGTGCAACTAGGTTCCTCCATCCTTCCTCGTCAAAAGGGAACCTATCCTCATTTCTCGGTGCAGCTACAATTTCGGGACCGAGGTAGATCCAGCGACGAGAAGAAGAAGAACAAGCAAGTCGCTACCACGGCGGTTCAAGCTCTTTTAAACCTTGCCATACTAGATTTGGGGTTCTCTTCGATAAGAATCTCGCAGGTCGAAGGTTTTCCTGTTGTCAATACGCAGGGAAATGTCGACTTTAGAATTACTCTGCTTCCTCTGAAAGATGAACCAGCGACTATATATGACGGGCTGGTCAACCTTTCGAGTAATGCTGTGAATGGGCACTTGTCAAGGTCTAGTATGATCATTGTCAAGATTGTGAATGGCATTGTGCAAGTAAGTAGTAATAAATATTCTAGGATCTTTTCTCTGCGATGGTAATCGCATCTGTTTTCAGAAAGGTTTACCGACACACACCAGAAACAAGAAAGGAACGAACGTTGAATTCGACGTGCATTCTGACCAAATTGTCACTTTTAATGAAAATGACGCCCCTAGCAAATTGCGTCGTCCGTCCGGCTTGCTACGATGGACAGGATGGTTGACGGGGCACTGAGGCTTCCAACTTGCTCTGGTGTGTATATAGTTAGTGGAACAATATCTTGATTGCTTTCGAAACTCGATCTGTCCGATTCTGTCGCTCAAACGGAGACGCTCACAGACGCCCACACACGGCGTGCTCCCTTCCTACATTAATGATGATGGACAAAATCTTCATCGGAATGCCATTGTTAAAATCAGCTCCATTATCTTCATTGACGAACACTCGAATCTTTTCGCTGGTCGCCGCTGATAATCTCCATGCAAAACACCTCACTGGACGAAACATCTTGGGTGTTTGTGCAGGGATGGAAAGTTCACAATCTCTGAGTGAGAAGACTTGCTTTACACAGAGGGCTAGTGCTGAAGCACTAGTCCCTGCACAGGAGTTAGACCTAGCTAATCCATCAGATTCGAAGGAAATGATTGCAGTGTGCAGTCAATGCACAATCTGAAAACACTTGCACATTGTCTTGCCTCCTGCAAAAAGCGATCGCGAAACAGCAGTCACGGGAGGAGGATTCGCGCTGAGCGTGATTCTATAATGAGGATCCTGATTTTCTTGATCAGTTTCTCACGTGTATCAGACCGAGGTAAAATCACCGTGGATAGCGAAAACTGTTGGAACCATTCCTCAAGCTAAAATTTCGTTCCCGTGTGATTTCTGCAGGTGCGCGCAATAAACTCATTCCTCCGATGCGTTACTGAGAGAATCATACGTCCGTCCAAGATCCGTGTGGGTTACATTCTCCATTTCCGCGGTGTCAACCATTCGTCGCTCTTTTTCTGTTATCCTTTGCATTGTAACCCCTTATCATCACTCATCAGACTATCCAAAGTCCCGAAAAAATATCAAGCAAGAAAGTGCGTGTGTAAAGGTACCTTTGAAATGTTCTTATTCTCGAAGAAAGTTTGCTTGCATCAAGCTGACTCCACAGTGGGTGTGTGAGCAGGGGTCAAGAATTTTCACCCTGGAACAAATGGAGCCTGTATTCTAACCATTTCTGACCTCCCACCAATTCAAGACCCAATTCAAACTCCCCAGGAATTAGTATCATGATTCATGTGTCCCAAATGGTCTAGGCCTTCCTGGGTTAACGCTTGCTGGATACAATTCCATGGGTAGCTACAATTCCTATCATTATCTGTACAGACCAACATAAACTGGTTTTGCATCGCCGTCACTTGGACTTTGATTCAATTCCTTATGGGGGGCTATAGACAGAGACCCTTTCTCAAGGACAACATAACAGTTATGTTGTTTCCAGCAGACAAAACAACTATTTACATTTACACTTTTTTTTGACTATAAGGTTTATGGGATCATATTCATCTGTGTCCTGGCTACATGTATCTTATCAACCGATTTGGGCTGTCATTAGGCCGGGGATTTAGCTGGGGTAGGCAAGAGTTCCGCTGTGTCCCGACTTAGTCTAACAAATACATATACTTAGTACACTGCAGACCATTGCATCTGTCACTCTTCAGCAGGGTTTGGAATTTTTGTTCAGTTTGAGCCTGCATGAATCATATGATGTTATTGCTTGTTGGGACAAACTCCGTACATACAGCTTTGACCTTTGACCTTACTACTTCCAGACACTGTTCCCAATCCGTATACACTGATCATGATTACTATATACTGTACAGTTGCTTTTATCTCAACTGAGCTTAATCATATGTTAACAGATTATGAGACTCATTCTCTGATTCGTTCCGAAAAAGATTACCCGCAGCGAAAAGAACTCAATATCAGAAAACATCAATAGAGATGTTGACAACAAGTATGGTAAACATACCTAGGTCACCGGACGAGAAACAGCTTGTCGGTGAGGAAAATTGGAGACCTTTCAAGCATGAGATATCATTTGCAGTGCAGGCTCGAGGACTGACCAAGTATATGGATGGGACAATACCAAAGCCAACCCTGACTACAGAAAACTAACCGAGGCCAATTTACCAGGCAGCCCCAACCCCAGCATATAGTGTTACACCGTGTCTAGAGGAATGGGTGTTACACGATAGACTAGTCACAGGGGCGATAGTATTGAATATCGCTGACCCCATAGGCCTGGGTATAGACGAGACAAAAAGAGCTTCTGAAATTTGGCAGAGCCTAATCAAAAGGTTTGAGAAGCATGACGAACAGAGGATTCACTTGGCAGAAACTAGCCTCCGTCACGAAGTATTCGACCTGCTGATCAACATGATGGAGGCACACGAAACGAAAATGCGGAACCTCTTTAAAAAGGTACATGACCTCGGAGGAACCACAACGGACGCTCAATTCCGCCAGATCACGATCTTCTCAATGCCTCCCGACTGGAGACAGGACGTGAGAACTGTCCCCGGAACTTCGAGTGCAGAAGCATTCACATATCTCCAGACACTCTGGTACCAGAGAGAGGAAGAGCACAAAGAGGAAGAAAGGGACACAAAGAGAGTGAAAGCACTCATGGCAGCTCACGCACACCCACAGACATCAAACAGCCAACCTTGCGACCAGGCCTGAACGGGAGGCGGATCCTCGACAATATGCCACAACTGCAACAAAGCTGGGCATATCGCCAAGAAGTGTTGGGCGAAAGGTGGAGGAATGGAAGGCCAGGAACCGAGACAAAACACTAAACCCAAGGTGTACCCCAATGCGAACACGACGATGACCAACGAAACAGATTTCACCTTGCCTATGGCAACCTACGTGATGTCGGCCAAAATGAACAACAAGCAGGGTATGTCCAAAAACAGCTAGAGCCCAGTCCCAGACACTGACCCAACAAACAGGCAAACTCATACTGTTCTGCAGGGAGGGGATCAGCGCGAGGAGACTGGGAATGGAACAGAGGACGTACATAGTTTCTTGATAGTCGCGTCTGAAGACTGTACCATATGCAGTGGTCGCACCTTGCTGTATTCACCTCCATGGCCCGCAATGAAAACATTTCTTGACTCCGGAGCATCAGAACACTGCTGGGTTAGTAAGACTGACTTTGTTGAGTATACTGAAGTACTGGGACAAGGCAGAAACAGCGCGGTATCGGGAGAAGCAGGGAGATTTCAGATCATGGGAGTTGTCATGAAGTACGTAGCCCCTATCATTTTCCTTTTCTCACCGTCTCTATGCCCTTATTTGTATGATACATCACTCCATCACTTTCATTGTCGAACCCTCATTGATTACTGATCCACCTGACCCCTTCATCAATTACTGATCCATCACTTATCCTTCTCCTTCTACCGGCTTCCGCCACCTTCTTTATTCTCAACTGTACAGTATTACATCGTTATTTCTCGCAGATCGGATTGTGTATATAATGCCAGCTCCCCACTACCTGGTCCCTTATTTTGACCTCTCTGTCATTATCTTGGGACCAGGTATGTGTTTACTTAGTATTACCTATGACTACAATACTCAATATATCTCTGTCATTATCTTGGGACCAGTCTGTCTATGCTCCGCTCAGTTGCTCCGCTTCTACCGTTTACTCAGTCACTCCATCACACCGTGTGCCCCGTTGCTCCGCACCGCCACCCTGCTTAGTCACTCCGTCGCTGACACTTTGTGATAGGAGTAGGCACAGTTCAATTTGTAATGCGAATCGGCGACAAAGAGAGAGTGATCCAGCTACGAGGGGTGAAGCATACCCCATCGTTTGGACACAATCTCATCTCCCTAACCACACTAGATGGCTGTAGAATGCAGGGTGAATGAGGAAGAGGGACCATGACCGTCAAGTCCCCCGATGGTCAGACCATAATGGAAGGGCATGGGCAGAGTAAGATGTATGAGATAGAGGTACTGGAATCTGGGAAGACAACAGCAAACTACTCGCAGTCCCGAGACAAACCAGTAGATATACTAACCTGGCACAGAAGACTAGGACATGTAGCGATCCGGCGTATAATACAAATGGCAAATTGCTGCTTGGTCAATGGGTTGAATATCACCAAGGGAGAAGTGCTGGGTATGTGCGAGGACTGCTTGTACGGAAAGGCAACAAAACACCCGTTTGACGAAGTACTAACCCATGAGACGGAGATCCTGGAACGGGTCCATGTAGACCTATTTGGACCAGCAAGGACACAAACCAGAGGCGGCGCGAGTTATCTGATGTTGTATACAGACAGCAAATCGTTGTTCTGGGTTCCGCACTTCCTCAACAACAACAGGAAAGAAACTGGGGTGAAAGCACTACATGAGTACTGGGTTATGGCAGAAACACAGACTGGCAAGAAGCTGAAGAGGATTCGCATAGATGGGGGTGGGGAACTGAACAATGGGGAGGTGGACAAGTACTGCGCCAAGAATGGCATCATCATAGAAAAAGTACCGCACAACTCCTCCGCAGGAAATGGAGTGGCTGAACGGGCGTTCAGGACAGTGATGGAAGGAATGCGCACCCTGCTCGAGGATGCCAAACTACCATACTCCTTCTGGGGAGAGGCTGCTTCCACCTTCATCTATATCAACAACTTTGTCCCCTCAGCCAGGTTCCCAGACGTAGTACCATTCAAAGCCTGGACTGTGAAGCATCAGGATGTCGCACACCTGCAGCCCTTTGGTTGTGAATGCTGGGCAACACTACCACGAAGATGGACCGATGGAAAGTTAGGGAGACAGGTGGTGAAGGGCCAACTACTTGGGTACATGGGTAGGCAGGGATATCGTATCTGGATACCGGAGACCAAACGGATAGAAGAGTCCCACGACGTTACATTCGAGGAAGGAGAGCCACACAGAACAAGAAAGAAAAGGACAGAGGATGAAGGGGAGGACAGCGTGGAAGACACAACATCCACAACACCTGACGACCGCAGCACCGGACCTGACACAGGTCCGGGAATCAATACCAATGACCCAGATATTCCAGCCGACGCGATGCAGTGAACGTGGACACGTACCCTCGCGTAGGTACCTGGAGAGCGCAGAGTATGAAGGGAGGGAAAACCAAGTGAGGAGCAGGGGTGAACAGTGGTCCACCAAACAGCCAGTCGATGGAACATTTGCGCTCATTGTACAAAGCCCGTTCTCATTTGCAGCCACATCAGGAGACCTATGGATACCCCAGTCCTTCAAGCAAGCTATGAAGTGATCCGACCTCTGGTTACCACCAATGGAGAAAGAATACCAGACACTGCTAGCAAAGCAATGTTGGGAACTAGTGCCACTCCCACCCGACGTGAGCTTAACCGGAGGACAATGGACGTACACTATCAAGTTCAATGCAGAGGGAAACCTTCTGAAATGCAAAGCACGCTACGTCGCACAAGGGTACACACAGATACAGGGCCAGGATTACAACAAAATGTACGGAGGTGTTGCACATATGGAATCAGTCCGACTGGTACTGGCAATAGTGGCCATTCTGAGGCTATCGATCTTCCAAGTTGTCAAGCCCATGCCTCGGGCCTCCATTCCGCCGCTCGGTACTCCGAAGATCTGCGTTTATTGTAATCTCCTTCTTATTGTTCTTTCTCGCTACACATACCCTTTCATTCTAGTCTCTCCTTATTGTCTTTTACTTTACCCTGCAGGACTACACGTATAGCTCCTCGTAGTTAGTCTGGCGCTCTGCACCATTGCGCCGCTCCGTAGATATAAATACTGCCTGTACGCTACTGTAGTTCCTCAGTTTAATTATCAACTTAGATCTCCCTTCCCAACTTAGCTCTCCTCTAAGTCTTCAGGCTCAACGCCTTGAAGTACGTTCTACTCTACCTTAGGACTTAGACGTTCTTTGGTTCGCTCCTTGTCACCGGCGATCCCGCCGCTCCGACTTGGCTGCTACTCAGCTCCTCCCTTCTATACTCTCGACCTCCGGGGACTAACGGCGTAACGGCGGTGTTGTTAATAACTTCACTACTGTCCCACTTGTCTTCCGCACTTAGACACTCTGTGACCTCTGGCACGGTTACACGGTGTACATGATCTTAACACAAGTTGACTTCACGGCGGCCTTCCTGAATAGCCCAATAACTCACGATGCCTACATGAAACAGCCCGAGGGATTTGTGAAGCCAGGCTCCGAACACCTCGTCTGCAAACTGAAGAAGTCGATTTATGGGACAATGCAGGGTAGCCACGACTGGCAGGAAACCCTCACAGCCGGATACATCGCGGATGGCTATACAGCATCAAGGGCCAACCCATGCATACGATACCAACATGTTGACAATGAGTACACCATCACTAGCACATATGGAGACAATGTGTGCGGGGGATCCTCAATGGGGACAGGGAGGGATAAGGCAGTAGCGGACCTGGGTAGATGTTGGGAAGCGCATGAGGTCAAATCCGAGGTATTGCTGGGTATGACTATACAGCAAGACCCGGAGACGAAGTCCATCAACTTGTCCCAGAAGACCTATCTCCTGCGTATGCTAACTACCTTCAACCTCAAGAATGTACGACACCGATACACCCCCCTGCCACCAGGTGTTAAGCTCAGTGACTCTCCTTCCCCACTACCTGACGCCGAACTCCTGTTCATGAGGGACAAACTGTACCGCTCCATTGTCAGATGCATTATGTGGGGTCAGGTATGCACGTGGCCAGATCTAGCATTCACGGCAGGCCTATTAGCCAGGTACCAACTCAACCCTGGCTGCCAGCACTGGGAGTGTATTGAGTGGGGAGCAGGATACATACTCCACACCATCACCTACTCCATCACATACCGGGCACCAGGACACCTCAACCCGCTGCCGGGAGCTGGATTGAAGGCCTACACCTATGTTGATTCCAACCACGTGGGGTGCCAGAACACCTACCGCTCCACCTCAGGCTATGTCTTCTTTATGGCGTGCGCACTGGTCTTGTGGAGCTTGAAGAGGCAAGCCACGGTGGCATTATCCACAACAGAGTCGGAGTACATTAGTCTGTTCCGAGCAACCCAGCAGGCTGTATGGTTGGCATCATTTATGGCTGAAGTTGACCTTGCTCAGGACAGGCCCATCAACTTATTAGGGGATAACTTCGGATCTGTTTGCCTGACCGAAAATTCAAAGCGGCATGCACTAGTCAAGCATATTGAAATGAGACATCACTATGTATGGGAGAAAGTCTCCAGTGGTGAGATTACCATCCAACATATCCGGTCAGGGGACAACGTAGCGGACATATTCACCAAACCACTAAGTGGCGTCATACACTCCAAACTAGTCTCACAACTCGGACTCGATCCTACGGAGTAGGGGGGGTGTTGGGACAAACTCTGTATGTACAGCTTGGACCTTTGACCTTACTACTTCCAGACACTGTTCCCAATCCGTATACACTGATCATGATTACTATATACTGTACAGTTGCTTTTATCTCAACTGAGCTTAATCATACATTAACAATTGCACCCTAGTAATGGCACATATCTCTATCTGAGGATGGAAAGGAATAAAAAGGCAGGCCTTGTAAATTTTGTCTCTCCCAGAGATTAGGCTCTCGATATCTATTTCTTTGTTCGGGTCACCCCTTTAACATGTCTGAAAACAACAAAAGCAATGCTGTTGCTGCTTGGTTTCTTGGTCCTAAGGGCGAAAATGCTGAGTCTTTGTGTCAGCTACTGACAGAAGCCCTTGAATATCATGTCCAAGGGCGCATTGATTATTTTCCAGGGGATCCTTCAGTGATCACACCAGAGGTTAAAGCTTCTGCTACCTTCCAAAGTATGTGATTTATGGTCCTACTTTATAGAATGTGTGCACCAACTTGATCATTCGGGTGTTGTGTTATAGGGCAAATTCAGAAACAAACTACTCTTGTCAAATTGTTATCAGGAGACCTTACCAAAAGCTCTGTTTCCTTCTGGAACTGTCAATACAATGCACACATGCTCATGGATACATCAATGCCTGGTATTTTAGGATACTTCACAGCAATGCTCTGTAATCTTTGCTTGCTCACCTTTCAAACCTATTTTCTAAAGTCTCTTTTCTAGTCAATGCAAATAATGTTGCTCTTGAAGCATCCCCATTGACTCCTGCTATCAAAATAGAAGTTGGAAAACAACTTGCTCAAATGGTTGGGTATTATATAATGTTGCACAATCCTGACCCCATTGGCTGGGGCCATATCACTGCTGATGGTTCTATCGCTAATTTAGAGTCAATGTGGGCTGGTCAGTGTGCATTTCCATTTGATGAGTGCCCAAATTCACATCAGCATTATCTTTTCTTTCCCATACAAAATCTCAAATTCCATCCTCTTTCACTGAGGCTGGCAATGATGAATCAACTTGAATTCATAGCTGATAAGTTTCACGTTGATACCTGCACCCATGAGTCGAAGTTGCTCAAAGACTTCACTACATGGGAGCTTCTGAACATTCTTCCAACTGATGTTCTGAACATCCCGACCCACCTCAACAAAGAATACAGCATTACGGCTCAATTTTTGCAGGATGCATTGAATCCATACCTCAAACAGACTATAGGAAAGGAGCATCTAGAGTGCAAATTTCAAGTTAAACCAATGGCGTATTTTGCCAGCACTACAATGCATTAATCATGGCCCAAAGGAGCTGGTTAGTATTGTCTTCATAAGTGTAATCAATCTATTGACCAGATCGTACCAGCAATAACTGGAATTGGCAGTGAGAATGTGGTTCCCATCACAGTGGACTCATACAGACTATAGGAAAGGAGCATCTAGAGCGCAAATTTCAAGTTAAACCAATGGCGTATTTTGCCAGCACTACAATGCATTACTCATGGCCCAAAGGAGCTGGTTAGTATTGTCTTTATAAGTGTAATCAATCTATTGACCAGATCATACCAGCAATAACTGGAATTGGCAGTGAGAATGTGGTTCCCATCACAGTGGACAATTCTGCTTGAATGGACCCAAACGACCTGCAAAGGTTGCTGCACGAGTGCTTGAACCTCAAGGATGACCAAAGGAACCCTGCTCCCAGAGCTATTTATGCTGTTGTATAGTTGGCTCTACAGAACATGGTGCTTGCAATCCGTTGAAGGATATTCTTGATGTCCGCAATGAAGTAAATGCCTTCTCTATTGTGTCCAAGAGAAGATCTCTGACACTTTCTACACAGTTCCTCAGAAAGGGTCTCAGTTTTGTTTTACATGCAGATGGTGCTTGGGGTGCCTATGTTAAGATCATGTATACTGGTAAGCCGTGCCAAGGGCCGATCAGTAACTAAGGTTGGAAGCTGTGGTGGGACAGTGGTGAAGTTATTAACAATACCGCTGTTACGCCGCTAGTCCCCAGAGAGTAGGGTCAGAGGTAAGAGGACGAGAAGCAGCCAAGCCGATACAGCAGGAGTGCCGACGATGAGGAGCGAACCAAAGAACTTTGAAGTTCTAAGGTAGAGACAGAGATGCTCAAGGTATAAGCCTTAAGACTTTAGAAGACAGAGTGTGTCAAAGGTGATATGAGTTGTCTAAGTCAATAATTAAACTGAGGAACTAAAGTACAGTACAGGAGTATTTATATCAACTACTCAGTGGCTTGGAGCGAAGCGCCAGACTAACTAATAGAGGCTGTATGTTTAGTACTGTCAGGGTAGGGAATAAGACAATAAAACTAGACTAAGGCAAAAGGGAATGTGTAGCGAGAAAGAACAATAAAATAAAGATTACAATAAGTCCCAGATCTTCGGAAAGCCGACACCGGCGGTAGGCGCCAAGCATGGTCTTGACAGCCTACTTTGCGACTACAATTCCCAAAATCATAGTTCATGACTCTCTTTGTCTCTCATCTGAATTTGACAACAACAGGATGAATCTTGTAGAGTATAACAAGGCCAGGCTCGATATTTTCATACCTACTGTCCCACTCAACACAAAAACTCTCGAGAGCATTGTACATATGCAAGATTGCAACTCTATCACTGCTGATCCTCATGAGAGCGGATATATCCAATATTCTGCTGGAGGTTTACTTTACCATAATGAGCATATGCACTATCTCATGACTTGGACAAGCCCTATTGTTTACTGCAATGATCTACAAAGTATTGGTGTCTTTTGTGTTGAAGGTAAGCAGACATCTGATCCAACCTGCTTTTTCACCATTAAAGATATTCATCCCTTTTAGCAAGCCTGGTGCTGCGCCATGGCAATGTAATTCTTGCATGTCATTCTTGGTCTTGACACTGACAGCTATGGCCAATTGCTGGGTGAAGCATTCTTTAGTGCTATCAAGGTAGAGGTTAAGTGTTTTGTGCATGCCAAAAGTACACAATAGTCTTTGGCAGATGTATGCCCATCTAGCCACAATGTCAACAAACAAAACAAATTTCATCATTTGTCCTCTGAATATGCTTTGCTGAAATCAAAGGGAACCCTAGAGAAGTCAAATGACAAGACCGTGCCTACAGGTCAACAATATAGAGGTTCCGAGGTCCGATATGGGCCGGAAAATGGCGTGGGATAATTCTGAGGTCTGGAGCTGAGTATTGGCCTGTAGTACATACTGGGAGTGGAACGTCGGTGAAGCTATTAGCAACACCCTTCACACACTGTTGATGTCCCCGGGAATGTAATAGCAAGAGTACAATGTTGGAATGAGCAGCCTATATAGGGTTCCTGTGATCCGGGAGTCCGGAACAGCTCAGAAGCAAAGGGGAAAGAAGATATTAAAGAGTGGGATAAGGTGGTACACTTGATTACAAGCTTGACTACAACGTACTAAGTATTCTAGCTTATATAGTCACAAGACCTTGATGAAAGCTTGGAATAATAAATAAGTCACAAGGTTATTATTCCGAAGTCCGGCCTCTCCAGGCTGGGCTGGGAAGCATATGGGGTGAATTGCATGCATATGACATTGAAGCACAGAAGGAACTCATTCGGAAGAAGATTCTTCATGTCTCTAACCACAAGCTTGTCACAGATAGAGAGATCTGGAAACTTGTCATCAAGATGGGCTCTGATCTTTCCATCAACACCTTTGCTGTCAAATTTAAGCTAGGGGATGTCGTGAATGAAGACATTATTGAGACTAACTACCTTAACAAGTGCATATATGAGACACTGTCCAAGTGGTAAGAAGCCTTCACTTTTCCTCATTTCCACTGTCCTTTCCCAGAAAAATTATGGCGAGTGTCTGTTCAAATTCAAAGATTGTTTGGGCTTGAAGGGAAGCCAAGATCTATATACACTTGTCAATGTGGTTATGTCTCCATGGCCTACTGCAATTCACCTCACAGAAGAGGTTGTGTCATGAAGTACATGGCCCCTATCATTTTCCTTTTCTCACCGTCTCTACGCCCTTATTTGTACGATACATCACTCCAACACTTTCACGTCCCACCATTGTCAAACCCTCATCAATTACTGATCCACCTGACCCCCTTCATTGATTACTGATCTATCTGTTACCCTTCTCCTTCCTACCGGCTTCCGCCACCTTCTTTATTCTCAACTGTACAGTATTACATTGTTATTTCTCGCAGATCAGATTATGTATATAAAGCCAGCTCCCCACCACCTGGTCCCTTATCTTGACCTCTCTGTCATTATCTTGGGACCAGGTATGTGTTTACTTAGTATTA
>MU795459.1:0-21594 GCA_027886305.1 Lentinula aff. lateritia | reverse complement strand
ATAAACCCCGAACACCATTTCCTTCTCATGATCATGTAGGATTGCATTACACAAAACTTAACATACACTTTAGAAACGACTGATGCAAGTAAAGTAGGGACTTACTCCAATATCGGCACCTGCTTGAGCCGCTATTGGGTTTGGGGCAGCAGAATGCATATGTGTTCTTGAGAGCACGGTCCTTTTTGGGTTTCTGAATATGATTTAATGCCATTTTCTTCCCGTAAAAACAAACCGGATAGGTAGCGCCATCTGTATTAGACCTAAGGTAACCTGTAAGCTCATGGGAAAGCTTTGGTATAGCTAAGCCCGCATCTTCTGGAAGGATGTTGACAAACTCAGCAGGCCTAAAAAAAGAATCAGCACCTAAAAGATTATGATATGCCATTCTACATACCAACGCCAACTCTGAAGCTCAACAATGCTGCAAGCTCATCCAGGAATCCCTTGAAGAATGCGATGTTCATTTTGTAGTACGGTACGAGCAAAGCTGCAGAAGGTAAGTTTCTTGCCCATCTCCGAGACTATTAAAACTCACCTCCGGTGTTGGGCAAAAGCATCATCATCTGCAGATGGAGATGGAGAGGGTGAGACTCCAGGCAATGCTGAAGGGCTTGGGGGTATTTGACCTGTCTTTACAGGAGTTGCTGCGCTATGCTCTCCAATATTTGCGCGAGCCTGAGCCACAACACCTAAGGCCCAGGCAGAATGACCGGATTCAGGTGAATAGCGATGCAAAGCAGCAGAGAGTTGCGAAAGAGATGTCAGAGTCGAACAGCCAGAAATGCCATAGCTGTGTGTCGAGGCAGAAGCAGATAGAGGTAAGGCAGGAATCGGAGAGAGTGCTGGCAATGCCATTGCAGGAGCAACTACAGCAGTCAGCTCTTGCTGAATACTTTTAGAGCGAGAACGAGTTACAATGGGCATGCTGATGAGGGACAAAGGATTTTACTGCTGAAGTTTTGATAGCTTTTATATGGAGAGGGACCCGACTAGCCTGTATGCATCTTGCATTCTTTGCAAGAAAAATTCATGGTTAGCATTAGAAGTTTACTATCTGAAGTGCAAGAAGCTCGATGCAAATGTTAAGGGCCCGCCTTAATCGTAAGTTTGTAAATAATATTGGAAGGCTATGGCTAAAAGCTATCAAGCTAATCAACTACCAGATCTGGGATGAAGCATTAATTCAGAACATCGGTGGCAGATGTGTCCAGGCTGCAGGATACACGTTTCAAAGAGGGAGGAGAAGTACGCACCCAGAATTTCGGATTTGAAACAAACTAGAAGAAATATAAATGAATTGGACTCGGAGTTGCAAAGCAAGTGCTTTGTTGCAACTGAAGATGGCTTCTTGAGATTCTCAGTTACCAAGTTTTTGGACTCCAAGTCAAGATCTTGCCACAGAAATACTGGCTGTGCGGTTTTAGAATGATTTGAATTTTTAGTGCGACTGGTCACATTTGCTTGAATTCTGGAGTTCTCTTTGAGAAGTTGCATCCTCATTTTTCAAAATTGTATGCATTACTTCTGAATCTATACTTAATGCAACTGTAAACTCCGAGGTGGAAAATATCTCAAACTTCTAAATGTTGCATGAATAGCAAAGGGACCTGGGTACTTATCGACATCCTGCTTGTTTGTCTTATGGGGTATATCTCCTTGAAATACTCATTGAAATGGGGATTGGACAGCTGCTTCTCTGACAAAAATCTCACACATAGAGAAAGGGCGCACACAAGGTTTTTGCAATAGGTAACAAATCAGCTAACCATAAATGGCTGTCACTCTTCACCCTGATTAAACCTGAAATAAACTAATGGTAAATACCTATGCCGCGAGCTCTGATCAAATCTGATTCCGGGGCCGGGATCTATGACTGATAAGCACGGCTGATATGATAAGATAAGATATGACTTGTACCAATCGTGTTATAACTCCAATTCGCTCGTTAGCTTTATTCGTCGAGCTTCCTAAAAGTTGTGTTGCAACCGGCATATCATCCGGCAAAATAATCTGACGTCATCGTTACATCTAAATCAAACACGAATCTAGTGCATTTCATCCTCTATTTCTGCGTAGAACTCCCAGAGCTAGCTTGCATCACCGGCGTATACGGCGGTAACAGCCGACTTTCATCCACCACATGCAACACTTCCATATCATTCAAAACATCCCACTGCCACCCGATCGGTTTCTGCCCATTGAAATCATCCGCATAGTCCACCAACTGCACCTGACAGATCAAAGGCAGTGCGCATTTCTCCTCCCACACCTCGCTCCCCATCTGCACCTCGTATTTTTGCCCCATGTCGCCTTTGAACTCGTTGGTGAACTCCAGCGCGATGTTCGTTGGCTGGTTTTCGGTTCGCAGCCAGTCGGTGATTACTTCCTCGAGGATCTTCTTCACCCGAGGGGGCGTGGGCGGGTGAGAACCCAGTCGGGCGGCGTGGGGTTCCTGAAACGTCATCTGGATCTTTCTGCGTGTTTGGCTGGGAGAAGCACCTCGCGCATGTAGCGTTTCTGCGGATGGAGAGGAATTATTGGTGAACAAGCTGTTTGAGAGGGAGATGTCCTAAAAGAGAGAGAGAGAGAGGGAGATGATGAGTAAAACTACAAACACCCATTGGTAGTGCGCACACTAGTCCCAGTATTATTGAGAGGTGCTCCATACCCAACGGCCATGGCAGCAGCGGCGAGAACACCATACACGAGGGGGTTACTGCGATAGTTCAAACGCATAGCGGCAATTGGGCAAGTGAACAGTGCTCTAGAGGAAGAATCTTAAGAGCTTGGGTTTTTACGATCATGAATAACGAACCTGGACAGGCTGACTCGAGATCTCTTTCTTTCTTTCTTTTCGACCAGCGAAAAGAAATAGTGAGATGAAGGGCGGGGAAGAAGAAGCAGAAACGAAATGAACTGAGTATAGATAGATATAGATGGGTTTGGAATGCGAGATTTTCGCAGCAGGGGCATCACATCACATCGAATCTCTTGTATCACAAGTCAACTTTTCAAACACCCCCGATGGGTGATCCTACGGGAGCCTATCTATCATACGCGTATCCATCTGCGGCAGAATCGTGAGGCTTATACTTGTTGAGAATAGATCCCAACTGACAGTAATCAGCACCACACTGGAGATGTTTGCGTGGTAGATAAACATGTTCGGTATCCTCCGTAACGATGATCATCATACCACGGCGGAACAAGACCTACGAGCACCAGTATGACTGACACCACGAAAGGCAAGACTAAAATGTCGGGGCAAGCGCTTGAAATAGCGCTCTTTCAGTAACAGTCTCAAATGTGTTACCCAACCAAGTATTTATTACGCTCCGAGAATTGGAGTGCAATAGTTGCGCCAACGTCCCTCTGGAAAAGACTTACTATTACACTAAAGGTAAAATTTGAGTATTTGGATAGAGTTAGGATGAGATAATTCACAAATAGCAAACCATGACTTCGATATAAGTTATCTACAGATTCTGCTCTATTCGTTGAGCTTCCTCTCCGATTTCTTTACGAAGATGTCCATAAAAGTTCGAGTTGAAAAATGCAAGCGGCATATCTGGCATAAACCATCTGACGTCATCATCAAATCGAGGATGTCGAACCACCTTCCAAATCGGTAAACAGTACATAAAACGAATTATTGAGATCAGTTTCTACATTCACACCACCACCACCAACTTCACCTATCAATCTAAATATCTCCGCATTTTTGTTTCACGAACCTTTACGATTTACGGTATCCAACCACCAACAAGACAAGACTTTCCTACCCAACACAACCAGAAAACCCCACCCGCAATTCCCATTCCTCAATGGCGTTCGAATCTCACATCCGCCGTGGCCACCCCATAATTTTCTCTCTCCTCGCCCTTTTCGGCATCATCGAACTCGCTCTTTCCGCCTGGCTCACCGCGCGGTTCGACCGGTTCCAGGACTACTCCGATATTTCGGAGCGCGACCGTGTCCGGTTCACCCTATTCGCTTCCATCTGGACTGTCGTCTCCTCTGTCCTTTTCGGTGTTCTGTTCACCGTGCACTCGACTGCTAGTGCTGTGACTAATATCATATCCCATGTCGTCTGGTCAGTGCTGAGTTGGATCATATGGACGGCTGCTGCTGCGGCGGTTACGGAGATGCTGGGCGGAGGATTAAATTGCAACGATGTGACCGGGTTCAATTATTGTGGGCAGCTGAACGCGTTGGAGGCGTTTGCTTGGATCGAGTGGTGGGTAGAAACTCAACTCGCTTTGTATTGTTCCCGCGGTTTCCTGGTTGCTGATTCCCCTGTGCCAGGATCTTGACTACGTTTGCCGTCATCGTGGTGCTTATATGTGCCATCACCGCCGCTAAAAGAGGCGATGGATACCGTGGTGGTCTGGTTTCGCAGTATTGAAGGTCCCACTCCCTATTTGTAGCCTCCCATTAGAAAAAAACGGAGATTGTGATGTTGGTTTACGCGAACACGAGTTCGATGACGATGATATTACACGTATCTGGTTACATTTCTCTTTCTTATTTTCTCCTTGTGTGTGTGTGTGTGTTCGTTGTACGGCGTATGTCGCGATATATATCTTACATACATGTCTTATTCTGTAACTCAGTGCAAACTCAGCAAACTCAAAATCCATACATACTATTTTCGTAAAAACAAAAACTCTCCCAAGGGCCAAGGTGTCAGGACAGTTTCCAGGACAGTTTCCAGCCCGTAAGGTGTACACAGTGTGTGTGATATTGGGCTTCGAGCAGATGGCAAGATAGAAGACAAACAGTAACAGTCAGGTATAAGATATACCTACCAAGCGATTCGAGGGATGCATCTCCCAATAATGAAAGAAATTTAAGCCCCGGAAGACACGAAGACACCCGAGTTTCACAAGAAAATTTGAAGATAAATCATTACCCAGGGACCCTCCGCCCATCTTCACCCAAAATTCAATGCTTTTCCGGCATCAGAGTATTCCAAACCTTCCGAGAATTAACCAAGCTCCAGCCAAAAAGAAAAAAATCATTTCGAGATTGGTAGCAGCTTCTTGATCCTTGTCCTGTAACGACCCCACCGTTCACTCGCCATCGTGTCCCCCACGTTGCAAATGCAAATTGCACCATACCTTCAGAGCCACGGCGTATGACACCTCTAGTGCGTTTATCTCCCGCGTCTACGAAAAACGAAGATCGTGAGATGACAAAAGGTCGTTGCGCAGTCACCGTTCACAATTCCAGAACGACAATGCGTCGCGACATCGCGGTGATAACACCATATCCACACACACACCAGGCGTCGGGTAGTAGAGATGGAAGAAGAGGACCCAGCGCCGAGTGTTGTATATACAGACATAAGCGAAATAAGACGGAATGTTATTGGGCTTTCCTCTGCTACCGCCTCTCATTGATGATGATATTGAGAAGAGAAGGTAAGCGGGGACTGATGATCAGAGAGTACATCTGGATGTTGGGTTGGCCGAAAAGAAGAGATGACCAGACTGGGGCTGGCGCGGTGCTTGTTGTCATTGAAGAGGATATGATGATGATAAGTTTTGTCAATGAAGGATGCATGAATCCCATGCAAATGGATTCCAATGTAGATCAGAGCATTTGCCGTGGGATACTCGTTCCCTCCAGTCGGCTCCGGAACGCGTTGCCTCTGCCAGTTTCCACAAGTCTTGCCGTACTTAGGAGGAAGAACTTTTACGTTCCTCACGTTGCATAATATCTGCACAGATGAGCGGATAAAACCACTTTATATATGCAAGCGTCCTACATCCCCACCGTTATCATTGTGGTTGTAATAAGGAGGAAGAAGATTACGCGTGGTCGATGTATATAGCTCTTCCCCCGCTTTCTCAATCAACCATGTATTGCCCCGTAACAAACTACCTTCACACATCGGTGCTCCTTGGCATTTCTCTGGCCACACTTCCTTTCCTATGAGGAATGAATACGGCTTTTCGAAATTACTTTGCAACACATTTTCGAAGACAAGCTTGATTGCTGTGGGTCGGTCATGCTTGTGTAACCATTCTTTCAACAGTCCCGTTATTACTGTCTCGACACGCTTTGGCGTTGGTGGCCAAGTATCAGGTAGTGCCGCATGGATGTCGGCGAATTTGATGGAGACGGCTTGAACAGATACAGATCTTCGCATCTGGATGTGCGACACGGATCGCATGGTCTCGTTGTGCCTTTCAGTTGCAGCATCAAGGTTGGTGACACCCAGGCTGTTGCCCAGCTATGTATGTAGGACAAGCAAAAAAAGTTGTCAGTAGTCTCATCCCGAACGAACAACGGGAAACACATGACGGACATTCATATCGAGAGGTGCTCCATACACGGCGGCATTGGCAAGAAGGCCAAGCACAACATAAATAGTGTTCATGCGCATCAGAAGGGGTCACGTTCAACAAAATTATGGCTGAGTGTGCGGTCTGTGAATAGGAAATTTGAGCAGGAATTGTGATAAATGTTGTGTGATTGAGTACGAACTGTTCAGCGGTTCGAAAAGAAAAAAAAACTCCCAGTTCGAAACAGCTTCCTCTTCGACCAGCGAAAAGTGAGGAAAAGGTTGGGGGGACCACAGCTTCAGCCGGGGACCAGCTTGCCATCCCTTTATGTAGGCGAGATTTGAATCAGATAAAGGAAAACCGACACAGTCACATTGCTTTGATGCGCAGGCACTGTTTGAACCTGTTCCTGTTCCAACGCTTTTGTTTTTGTTTGGTTCCACAGCTCATATGACCACTCGCGGCGCGCGATTGTATCGCTTTCTTTCAACCTCGTTCGACTCTGGTTCAACTTGTACATCCCAGCTTGGAAGACCGGTAAGTAAATAATCATTGTTGGACATACAGCTGTTAGTAGGTAGATGTTATTGGTATAAATGGCAAAGCAGTTTGAAGTAGTGTACTCTGTAGGAGTGAGTGTTCACCCAACAGCACTGGCCTATCCTGGCCAACCTTACCTGATCCAAGTATCTAGCCCCAAAATTAGTCAATATTCCGGTGCAATATTTTACATGTGTCTGCCAAAGATCTGATGCTGAGATTAGGAATTCATGACAGGCTCCTGCAGATCCGTACGATGCTAGCACATCATAAGTCTATGTTCTTACCATACTAATGATCTTCGCCCCTCAACAGAGCCAAAAAAGCCTCACTCTCATGTCCTTCCTGCATCTTCACAATTGGGATTGCCACAACGTTTCTGGACTTTGTAGTTGTTGTACGGGTAGTATTATCACCGATTTTGTCATGTAAATATCGTTGCGCATACTGCACTGCCAGTCTTCGTTCCGTCAAGGATGACTGGACTCCGAGCCAGACGTACAGTGCTGCTGACGATGTCTTTGTCAAAGTATTGTCCAAAATGAATGCATCGGAAGAAGATAATGAAGAGAATGTGATTGGGGGTTCAATGACAGAGAAGCTTGGTGTCCCAGAAAAATCAGAAAGACGGTATAGGTTGAAAGGAGGTATAGAGCCATCGGGTGAAAGAGATTGTGTAGTATCACGGTGTATAATCGTGCCTTCGCCAAACTCAGCGAGAAATAGTCCTGTGCCATGTCCCCCTTCATCTGCCGTGCTCAATTAACATTGACTTCGGAAAGAGATCCAGGAACACATGCACTGCTCACCAAAGACCGTGACTTGGCACCCTCCCCTTCTGTTCTCAGACAGGCTCCTGACAAATTCTGCTGCTCTAAACTTTTCCTTGCCCGCACTTTCTTTGGTATTCAGCTGCCAGATCTTAGTTCCCTTATCCAGCACAAAGGCATCACCTTCTACAAGACTAGACCCAGAAAAAGGTACTTCTCGAATGGCCACCAGATGTGCATGGGACTTGGATGGGTGTAAATTCGGTGTGATGCTAATCCGATAAAGTTTGTGCGTATCCGCTGGAGGCATGTCGGAGACATGATGGAATCCAGTGGATATACCACCTTTGAGACAGACAAAACCGTGAGGAAAGTGGGAAAGGAATTGATCAGATTCATAGCCTTGAACTTCGCGATATTGAACAGGAACCCCCTGTAGATCTGCAGAGAACTCTAATGAATGAATACACCAAAGATTAGTGCTCATCACTTACGATCGTCTAGCTCGACTGTCTTGTAAGCAGCAGTGCCAGCCTCGTCCTGAGATGTCTCGTCCCCAAGCCAAAAGTGCAAGTTGTATGAGAAAGATTCCGATTCCGGGGTTTTCTTGTAGGTCTATTCCAGGGTGAGCCATACCTGCGAATCTTGCGCAGAATTTCACGCACATAAAGTACAATGTACGAATCACCATCGTAGAACCTTCCCTCCTCCGCTTTGCACCAGGGAACCACATGAAACTTTTCAATACGCCAGATTTGTAAGCCTATGGTAGCTCCAGCTTCATTCCATGCTGTTTCCTTATCACTACTGTGTTCTCGAACGCGCTTCTCGAGCTACAGGTTGCAAATTTGTTCAGCAGATCGACAGAAGTTAGGAAAGATGAACATACATCGGATCCTAGTAAAGCAATGTTGGAATCTTCGATGTCGTATTTCGTAGGTTTTGTGAGATGTTCATCCATGGTTGGGTTCAAGGATTACGATTGGGATCGGGCCGAGATATTGTTGAAGATAACTGGAAGGCCTCTCAGGATCTCACAGAGAATATCAGTCGCGTTTTCTTCATCCATTTGGCTTCCAAGTAGATTCGTAGCGCTGAGTACTGATTTCTGCGCTATGGTCCGTCTCTGTGTTGTTCTAGTCTTGTTCGCAATCGCTTTTTCTGGTGATAATATGATTGGAGGAGAACTCAGAATTGGGAAATCCCTAGTACGGTGCAATCGACCATGGTCTTCAACCTTTGCAATGGCCGCGCGTCACTAATTTCTGGCCCCTGGTAGGGCTCAAACCTGGATCTTGGCTGCTATCTCGGATGCCAGGAGCTGGTCAGCATAATTCCCGGAGCTGCGTCCGAGGAAACCTGTACACACTTTGACTGTAGAAACGGAGAGATAAACAGGATGGGTATGCAAGTGATTCGATCATCGCTTGAAGACATATCCGTCGCGAGGTATGCTTCAGCGTTTGCATCATATCTTTCCTCAAATGCCCCTCCGAAACTTTTAGAAACCATGCACAGTCTGGATGTAAGGTGAGATTCATTCCTACTTTCTATTTGAACTGACGGTATTGGAACGAATGGAAAGATTATTCAACTTAACCATGTGGCCCACTTACTCGTCTTTCCTTCCATCACTAAAGCCATCTCCCTCGCCACAATTCGATCCGCCTGCTCACTAGGATGAAGTTCATCGTACCTGTGAACAATTCTAATGAGATCTTGACTCTTTTTTTCTGCGCTGGCTAGACATACCAGAGGTAGCTGTCCCGATCCGTTCCATTGACCAGCGTGCAGACACCACTATCTGGCTCGTTCACTTGGAAGACACACGAATTGATGCATCCTGTGACGTTGAGCGGTGCCGTACCGTTCAAATACTGGGAAGGGTTATCAAACATGTCTTGGAACAGGCTGTGGGAGTCGAAATGAGCTAAGGAAGTTTTCGGGTTAGGTTGACGGTAGTATCAAATGTGGCTCATGACTTACCGACATGTGCATCAGGAATTTGCGGTAGCAGGGCTTGTAGCTTCAGCTGTGTGAGATCGTTTCCGGAAAGGGTGAGTTCAGTCATAGATACGCTCCAACTGGTTGCGTTACGAGGGAAGGTCCAAAATTTGGTATAGTAGCCAGTCGAAGAGTACAAAATGGTGTGTTGTAAGGGGTTTATCTTTGATTCAACACCGTATTCGATGAGGTTAGTTCTGATTCCATTACAAGTACGAACGCTTACATTTTGGAATATGAAATTCCTCGCTCCGCTTTCATACAAGACTTTGACCCAATTGACCATACAAGTCGTCACATCTACCAATGAAGCAGCGTCGTCTCCGGTGAGAAGTGCGCTCTCTCCAAGATCATTTGTTCCAATCCACAACGTGTAGATAGTCTCTTCAGGCTTCAACTTCAACGATCCATTACTCGTTTCCTCAAAGTACGTCGGCAACTGGCTTTCGAACACCGAAGGGAAGGGTCGGTTCGTCAAATTGTTCGAACAAGTTGCACCTGACTTTGCGAATGGAAACAGAGAAATATTCGCGTAACCCGACGCGTATACCTGGAAATTCATTTTAGTCCTCGTTCAAGCATACCAAGAAAATCAATCTCACAGGCCAGGCAGTCCCTCCATCACCGACGCTTACTATGTCAGTGTAGCTGTCCCCGAACGTCACGAAGTTCTTGATTTGACCGGGGGCGACGCCGGTTGCTTGCACAGTGACTAGCAAGAGGAGAGTCGCAAGAGCAGGCCGTAGAAGATTCATGAGGGTTCGGCATTTGCACGAAATTACTCCAGTCTTTTTATACTGTACGAACGGTACGGGAGAGGGATAATTTCGGCATATTTGTAGAATGTTTCCATAAACTTGCTGGGTATCCGTTTGGGAATTCGATGGGCATACTGACCTGTGACCTCTTTTGCTGCTTCTTCCATTGCGTTCGTTTCCATTTCCCCTTGATGGAAAGATTTCGAGACCAGTCAACGAAATCATTTTCTGCCATAACTCCCCATGACTCGGAGGGCATGCTTTATTTTGATATAATTGCCTGCCAATTTTTACGGTCCGCGAAGGAGCCTGTTTTTTGCTCGTCTATATCCCTCACATACCTTGACACCGAGTACTGAGTATTGAAGATCGAGCTCGCTTTCACATCCAAGTTTCGACCAAAGTTTGATGCATTTGATGGCTCACACGTACTGTCTCAGACTCTCTGCGGGGGTGATTGATGACGACGGTGTAATCTTTGTCCTTCACGATGTTGCAAGTCCACCGTGAAACATTTGTATACAAGACGTTGTATTCACCTGGCGACGTGCATACACCTATCTTGCTCGATATATATTTTCCTCGCAATGCAGATTCGAATTCATTTTCGCCAGACAAAATCTTGTCTCTTGGAGCCTTGGTGTACTTTCATGGAGGGGGACTGACAGTTGGAAATCGGACGAGTTGGTTTCCAACTTGGCTACAAAGTAAGTAAGTGCTGTGGTATGTAAAACTTTGGATGAGATTGGATGACTCGATAACATAGAAAGAATCACCGATGCCGGACACATCTTCATATCTCCCGATTACCGACTGATTCCCTCAGGATCCACCACTGGTCATGACATCCTAGAAGATGTCCTTGACATCTTCAAATTCATTGCCAATCTTTCTGTCAATATCGCACCCGACCAGACTGAGCAAAACCCAAGGCCCATTCAATATCGCGTCGATCCAAAGAGGATAGCAGTTAGTGGGTCGAGCGCGGGGGCACTTTGTGCCTATCTTGCTGCGATGCACGCTGCTCCGAAGCCCAAAGCAGTTCTGTCTTTGTATGGTTTGGGAGGAAACTTTCTCATCCCGCAATATTACACCCCTAAACATTCTGTCTTCTTCCGTGGCCGAGAGATGCTTGACCCAGCCTTATTCTCTGATTTTCTCTACCCCAAATGTTTATCACCCAGCTCCCGAGTGATAACAGACTCGCTCAATACATACTTCCCTCCCGATGCCCCCGCTGATGTTATCGCAATACCAGGATTGGAAACGAACACTGGCCCTCCAGGCTTTCCTTCCAATCGCCGGATGTTTCTAGGGAGACTATACCTCCAACTTGGGGAATTCCTTGATTATTACACTGGTGAATACGACCCCGGACTCAGTGTTACTCTGCGAAATAAGGCTGAAGACATTGAATTGACACGGTCCGACACAGATTCCTCCTCCGCGAATGATCTCGAAGAGATTTTAGCAAGCAAAATTCCTGAAAAGCACCGCAGTCTCTTTCCCAGTCTTTGTCCTCCAGATGCGTATGCTTCATGGCCCCCTGTATACTTCTTTCATGGATCTCTCGATAGTGCGGTGCATGTACAGGAAAGCCAACACCTACATAATTTGCTCACCAAGGCAGGTATTCAATCTAGACTTAACATCGCGGAAGGAATGGAACATTCGTTCGATTATCAACCCGATGCAGATGTGATACATGCCGAGGCTTTCAATGAAATTGGGAGCTGGTTGGATGAGATTTTGAGAGAAACATCATGAGTATCCATTCACCTCGTTTGGACGGGAACTTGTAGAATGTCTTTTGGTATATACCAGTTCGAATACACAAGTTGTGAATAGCTATCGTTACATATACAATATATACACATGCGGAGATTATGAGCTGTATACTACTTTTTCTATATTATAAGATGATAGTACAGTATAAATATTGACACAGCTATGGTGATAAATTGAGAATAGATTGAAATGGTATGTGGTACATCTGACGGTCAAGCCCTAGTTGGCAATCGTTAATCGTCTCTCCATGTCTCCGCGCTCTCCGTAACTAGCTTGATGGGAATCGGCACCTGCGTAGGTGATAGGTCGGATCTCGTCACATCGGGAGGTGATATCGACAGGACGATGAAATCCTTGACCGTCAAATCTGTCGTAATGAATCCTGGACAGCCACGAGTCTCATTCTCATCGCACTGGATCTCGCCTTCCCAGTCGAGGCTGTCCTCTACAGGGGAGCTAGATGAAGCTGTGATAGGTGGGGGCCTAGGGCGAAGGTTCCCCTCAGCCAACGTAAGGTTCTTCCACCCTTTCTGACCGCACACCTCCACGGTAATCTGCCGGAGGAGGTACACCCGAATTTTCGGGGCAAATTTTTCCGTTGACTTCTTGGACGGCTTGGAATAGACGAGTTGTCGCAGGGAGGATAAAGGTCCAGTGAGTTGAACGTGGAAATGAATCACATCAGAAAGCGCAAAGACTCTAACGGATGGAATAAATAACTATGTAGGAGGGGAAATAAATAAATCTCGAATACTGGAAATATAAGTAACGTACATGACATTGAACTGGTGGCGTAACAGCAGGCTTTCGTGATTTGATTACTGACATAGTCTGATGCCACTCCTCAGGAGAGATTTTGACATCCGAAAACAAATCCGGGTTGGGATTCGGAAATGATGGTGCCCGGCTTCGAGGATGGTAGTTGAGTGGGATGGTCAATCTATCACATTTATACGTTAAGGTCAGAAGTATGGTGTAAAAGATATAAGGCTTACTTCTTCGCCTGTTTCCAAAAGCCCGTCTTCACGATTTTGATTGTTAGGGTATACAAGCAGCTCGCCACCAGCCCTGATGCCCCAGGATACATGACATGCATAGACGGGGGGAGAGGCGATTCGCGCCCGATATTGTCCTTGAATTTCGAAGGGAAAACACATGTGAAAGGAATTTCGGAGGGGCATCTAGTAGAGCCTGCATCAACTGCCTCTGGATTATACTTCCATAGGCTGTGTACGTCATTGACGAGCGTAGTGCTCTGAGAAACACCGCCGCTGAGGACAAGATCCATGTGACCATCAAGCTGATCAAGAGAAATTTTTAAATATCGAAAAGAAAAGTATCCAGTAGAAGAAATGAGCTACCTTGATTTTGATTTCACTCACAGTCTCGCAGGAAGCAAGGCTTACGATTCCGGACAAAGCAGCCTGTCTTCCATATACCGGCGTAGACACACCATCCTCTTGGTCAAGCAGGACCACTGTGGCGTCACCAGCCTTGTGAACATATGTCCCGGTAGGACGACCCAGAGACCTTGTCCTGGGCGTGAGCTGGATAGATCGTTCTCCGCTTGCTGGATCAGAGGAGTAGAGCGGAGGTAGCGAGGAGATAGAATCATAGGACGGAAGCTGCTTTGCGAGGGTTCTGAGCACCACAACGTCGGAAGCGAGCATACAACGAAAATTCTGTGAGTAAGGAAAATAGGCGGTGACCTAGAGGGGATTAGGGATTGCTTCGTTATTCATCATTGATTACTTTATATCCTGGGCTGGAAGAACAGCTTAATGTAAGTCAATTCACAGAGGCGGTAGTTTGTTTCGAGTCATCATGATCGGCACCGATATTGCAGGGTTCGATTTCACCTGGTGTGAATCACATACAGATCTATATCATTAGCAAGCAACGAACACAGAAACTCGAAATGACTCGTGCGAAGGTCCGAATAGTAAGGCAAACCTGAGCTCGAGATAAACAGTAAAAAAAGGGAAGATATGTTGCTGCGTTTGAACTGGCTTTACACTGCATGATTGACCGTCCAAGTTCGAGAATGTCCTTACAAAATACAGCAAAAAATGTTACTGCGGGGGTACATGTTACAGTAAAGTGTAAGCAAGCAAATGACTCGAAGCTCACAGATATCCGTAGTGGGTCCGGGGTAGAAAAGACTGCGCAGGTACTACATGGTGAACTATTCAATTACTAACATTCCAAAGAAACCAGCTTGGAGAAGAACAATGTCAATCATGTATTCTTTGGAATGGTTTTGTTCACATACAAGATTCACGATCGCTAGTTTCTGTTTCCCGGTCTCTCAAGAGTGGTCAGCGTTTCCTCTAAGCGACGTGCACGATCTGCATTCTGGATCACTTCCCACTCCTCGTCATCACTGACATAGCTAACAGGCCGATCTTGGTGATGTTGACTTATTTCTGTCCGAACAGATATAGGTCGCTGAGCGCGTAAATTGGCATTAAGGAAGCCAGAGAGCAGTAGAGTACTCCCACGAGTGTTTCCGTACGCAGGTGGTGGCGGTGCGGCGATGAGATGATCTTCGACATCTCCGGTGCCGACACCGCTTTGAGCGAGGGCCGCTGCATACGTGGGTAGAGGAGGTCTATTCCAAGGGGAAAATGCCACAGAGTCATCCACAGGTTGTCCCCGCCGGGAAAACGGCAGTATTTCTCCAGGATGTAGAAAAGCATATCTCTGAGCCCTCATGAAATATATTCGCCTCTCAAGGAAGAGACACTGACTAAGGAAAGCAACAGCAAAGATCACATGCACAAAAATAGTAGCGGAAGCAGCGGACATTGTAGAATCATTGCTGCGTGACTGTGCTTTACCGGACAGAAATAAACCAGCAACTGTCCAAGCACCAATAGTTCCAAAAGTTATGAATAGTTGGATTGAGAAGACGATTAGGGTACCCAATTGAATACCGCCAAACTTCTTTCGCCTTAGAAACGAAAGAAGAGTCTTTGGTTTCTTTAGGGCAGAAGTGGAAGCATCATCTGAGGTTGAAGCAGGTGACCCAGGGAATGTAGTAGGAATGGCAGCGGGGGCATCTGCTGATGCCGGGTTGGAGGTAGGGGGAGAGTCTCGATCAGCAGGATGGCGCTCTGGGAGAGACGAAGACGGATCCTCTCCTTGGACTATTTCCTCCTTCACCAAGTCTTCCCTAAACCCAATTTCGCCCCGCTTCGAAGGCAAGGGACCTGCTTGAGGCCGCGATTCTTCGGCACCAGAGGATGAGGGGGCTGACGATGAACTAGCAGTTATTGAAGCCATGATCCGTATGCTGGATACCAAGAAAGAAAAGAAGAAAAGACTTGCTCCCGGCAAGGAGGTCCGCTAATGCTGACCAGGAAATTGTACGCTGTACTGGAAAAATAGAAGGAAAAGTTCGATACTAACGACGGTCTCCGCATCAATTCGCCGAAGCACTGCAGTTGGCGTGGGAAGATATTGTTTGGAAAAAGACTCTGCAAAATTTACAATCATCCCATCTTCCAAGTTCCAAGCTACATAAATCCCTCATAATCCCAGCTAATCTCGAGTGGCGACAATAGTAAGGCTATGCAAGGGAATCTGGGTCGGGTCCCGGGGGGTTATGTAACGTGCATGTGCTCCGAAACCAATTTTTCGTATAAAAATCATTATGGCTGCGTCCACGTCATGTAGCAACTGCTGGTCAGGCCTATACGCTAGTCGATCGTAAAAGTATACTGTTCACCTCAGTGTCATTCCTCATCATGCACTTCAAACTTTACGGCGTCGGCGTTCTAGGTCTACTCTCCGCTGTGTATGCTGCCCCTTCCACTAGTGTGAGTGAAGATTCCGCGAATTACTTAGTATAGTGGAAATTGTGAAAGAAATGATATTGCGGCCACTGATCTCATTTACATAGAAGCATCCAGGAGCTAACGACAAATCGACCCTCTTGAAAGCCAGAACAGAATGCTTGCCGGCCGCCGAACTCAAGATATATTTTACAGGATGGGTCAAAAGCAGCTCGGACCCAATTACAGTGCCCCTCCGAGTCCAACAACGAACGCAAAATGCATTGGGTCAGATCTGGAAATTGGATTCGAATAACAAATATAAATACATGACGAGTTACGTTGGCGACGTTGAGGGGCCCTACATTTTCCAGATTTATGGAATAACTGGATGCTACAAGGATGAGCGGCGCCGGTGTTTTGTAACTGTTCCAAGCTCTGGGGATAGGGATGGAGAGGCGATGCTATCCGTGGCTTAGTATTTGCTTACCACGGCGAAGCTTATAGCTCAAAGATCCAATCGAATTGAATTTGTGCAGGAGAATTTGCGCGCGCAAATCTTATCATTGCAAAGCAAATGTACATATCGAGGTTTGGTTAGCTCGGAGAATGTCGTAGAGAACTGCAAGCAAGAATTGTAGAGCCTACACATCATATAGATCTATTCGAGCTTCTTCCTTCGGTATGATATTTCCCAGATCTACGACAGTATAGAAAGCAAAAGTTTTGGTTTCGAGGACGGTCTTCTTAGAGGGGGAAATATCGTGTCCCTCCGAAGGCGCGGGATCATCAGAGCGATACGTATACGCAACCAGCATGTTGAACTGCAATACAGGAAGATAAGCCCGATGGTATGAAACCATAGAGATGAAGAAGACCCACCTTAACTTCGCCTCGGGCCTCCTTACCCAAGGCTACTTCCCCACCCACGACGGTCACGTTGGCTCTCTTCTCCAGTATGCCGACCGTTTTAGATTTAGGTTTAGGTTCTTTCTCTCGGCCAGACAAGCGAGCTTCAAGTTCATCGTCATCCAGTCCAAACATTTCTTCGTCATCTTCATATTCCCATGCTTCAGCAAATGGTGCGACGGAAAATGGTGTTGTGGGTATTGAAATAGCGAATGGTGGCCGACGTGCTTTGTCAATAGTAGCTCCCTCTCCGGATGATACAACAGCAGCAACATGCATTCTCTGCACCGATAACCTGACTTGAATTGGATCGTATAGTGGATTAGTCAACGACATATGGAAAGGATATGTTTTCCCTGCTTGTAGGCCACCTCTGGTATCCTTGTCATCGTCTACGGGTGCTTTGGTAGAGCGTTTTGCGGCTTCCGCGCTGATATGACCCAGCATCTCTATCTGATGAGGAAGAGCCACCGTTATTGCAGGGAGATAATTTGCAGCGACTAGCTTAATCTTGTATCGCACAGACTGGGCCTTTTGCTCGGGCTTTATCAAAATATGTGTGCATGCTGGACAGCGTTTCGATCGTTTAGAATGGAGAGGTATTCGTAATGGTTTGAGATCCCTGTGAATTCCGGCATCAGGAGGATCTTTGTGGTAGATGGACCACTTACCTCGTTTCCAGAGATGTCGACCAGCTATAATTCCATCGCTGTTCGAGACTCGCAACTTCTGAAACATCCTCCAAGCGGCGCATCAATTCGACATCGACGTCCCCTCCACCAGAGCCATAGGTACTAGCGTGGTTGATATCTAACCTGCTTTTATATTCTGGCATCTCGTCTTTGTTTGCCGACCTATCCTTTCCGCTGGGACGTCCGGAACGTGCATGTGGGGTGTACTTGGCTACACCTGGTATATCTCGCGCGAGGGCGGCAGAAGCAGCAGCTGTGATAGGATTCGAGTGATGATGTGAGTGGCTGATAGAAGGAGCAACAGAAGAGGAAGAGGAAAGTGATGATGCACGTAAGATAGGTTCAAAATGTTCCTTCAAACGATCGAACTCCAAAGACTCCGGAGCGTAATCTTCGAGTTTCTGGAGTTGAGCTACGAGGGGTCCGCTGTGAGATTTTTGAAAAAGTGATAAGAGGGGGAATACGAGCTCGCCTGCAAGCCCAGTGGGCTTCTCAAAAGTGATACCCACTTCGGAAGAGTCCCACCTGCAATGGTTACAGTAAAGGAAGAATGGCGGTTCACCGACTGTGCTTATGGGAGCTGAAAGCCTCCCGTCTCCCGTGTCTGGGGGGTCTGAAGGGACTACTGATAATGTATTACGACAATTGGGACACATGAAGCAATTTCGGGCACATCTGGGCACACCAAGAATCGAATGAGTATTAAAGGAATTCATCAAGCATAAGCACCTGTTCTTTTCAGCTCTAACGCTGGCACTTGGGACCTCAAACAGACAATTCGGGCAATAGTAGCCACTGACTTCTACAGAAACACAGCGATTGCATCGCACCGCGTCGCATTCCTCGCAGAAGAACAAGGTATGTAGAGGATGGAAGCTGTAAGCTGAAGATTCAAGATGGGGTGGCGGAGGCACGGATGATGCGGAGAGACATGGACAGTGGTATAGAACATTTGAAACCATAGTGTGGTTTGTAGTAGATTGGATAGTTATTGCGCCCACGTGCATCACTGTAAGGGTTCTAAGCGCGCGTTAACCAAGGATCGCATCATGATCAATACGGTCATTCAAGTCGGTTTAACGCAGACGCCCTTCATCGCTGGATGCCTGGTACACAGCGCCGACGCGTCTGTTATTGTGGGGGGCTAGTGTTTCTGGACTACGATGCACGAGTCTCATCCTAGCTCATCCTCTCTCATGAGGTATGGCTTCCTGGCAAGCAGGTCATTTTCGACTCATCTGGAAAGATACCTGACAAGACAATGGATAAACTCTCAACCCTTCTTGTGGAAAATCATAGAAGAAGGTTTTCAGTAAAACCCATGCAAAACACAATGGGTGGGCATTCCCGCCGAAGGCTTTTTACTTGATTTCATACAAAGAAATCCGTTGAGGAATTTCGAGATGATTGCAGAGGAAATCTTTGTGGCCTTTCAACTACTCCATCATATTTGACTGGACCTCAGAAACCCATCACAGATTCTGCTGCGTCCTTTTTGAACAGTCATCTTCGTTCAGATGCCAGCGGACCGTATTAGAAGCTTGTGAGGGACACTGGCAAACAACACTAATGGAAAAAACCCATAGAAACCAACGGGTAAACAGGCAAAGGTTCTCGATTGAGAGTATGCGAGTAAGAAGATGAGAGAGAGGATGGTGGACTATATGTATATAGTCTCTGGTACTTATGCTGTAGACGACGCGTCGTGGGAAGCACGGGGTCGTGATTGGGTCATGCTTCCGCGTAGCTACCAGTCCGTGCGGGTACAAACGATGGTTCCATGTGGCAATTCGACGACCTAGGCTGGCTGAAAAAATATTTTGACTGTTTCAACTCATCGTAGCCACAGAAGCTAAGATCAGCAATCAACGTCTTACGAGTACAGAGACGGCGTACAGAGACGATGGGTATTTTGAGATCCCATCAAAAGAAGGAGAAGGTCGTAAGAAGGTCCGATTTTCTCTGTTTTTGATACCACGTACCTTGCTCGTACCAGCTTGTACCTTGTCAATAAATTCCTCAGCTTTTACCATATTTTTGCCCGGATTTATGTGACAGGGAAAGTGACAATACGTGATTTCCCGTTTTGTATCTGTTCGGGTGTCGAACTCTACCACCGAAATTCCCCGGTTCACTCGTTGCCATCTTCATGCTGATCACTCTAGGAGGCATGAGATGCCAAGCTTGGCCCCCGGACTTGCTGGATTTACGGTGCCAGGAAACTGAGTGGAAACTCTAAGTGTGTTTTTTTCTCTTTGCTTTTGGATGCACTTGCTCATGGGTGACATCTGGCTGTAGTATTTAAAGGCATCGGACATCGACTGGAGTTTTCTTTGCCAATTCAACTCTAACTGCACTTTGCTATTATGCCTAAGGCCTCTTTGTCTTCTCGGTCGCTAGACACTTCTTCTCAGCATGCAAACTTACCATACATGCGTACTTCTGTGCAAAGAAGACGATGCCTGCTACCTGTCGAGTATAATCCGGACTTGCGACTTTCCGATACACACTCTGCATTTGACCCTCAGCCTGAGGCATGTCATCTCTACATGGAGCAAGCTCGCCTTCACTTTGCTGAGGAAAAGCGTCTACCGACTTTTGATATCCAGGCTGGTGAATATGTCAAGTGGGAATGGTAAGCTCATTCTATTTTGACTTCAAGTTTTTACCCTGTTAAATCGAAATGTACATAGTCCATTTGCCGGCATCGACAAGATGGCCATTGGAATCGAGACCAATCAGATCACTCCGCCTGTTTGTCATCACATTCTGAATCCTCATCGTACTGCAGATTGGTGCCGTATGTCAGTCATCAGAAGGAATGCAAATGACCCTGCTTTGGATGTTGTTGGGTACTTCACTACATTCACCCACAAGTGCATTTGGCGTAGGTTTTTCTTTCATTTCATTTGGCTCATTCTAACTCCTATATCATCCAGACCCTATACATCCTGCCAACGATCGGCTTCTCAAATTTAGTCTACGCGCGCGCCCAGATGAAGATGGAGATGATTATGACAGTAACGAAAACTACAACACCAACAAGTCTGATTTCGATGGCGACAGCTCCGAGTGTGGACATATTGATCATGATTCCATCCTTTTTCCCTCGGCGACTAATGAACGATCCTTTTTGAGTAATGATTTCCGTGTATGGGGTATGTCCGGATTCTGTTCTCCTGTCTAAAAACTCTGTTCGTCCTAACGTTACTATCTTAGCTGGGGCAAATGTGACGTCCAACACTGATCAAATGGTGTACACGCAACAAGATCTTTACCTCGCTTGTTCATACGAGGAAGGATCACAGGCCACTGATAATCATTGGGTGTCTCATGGACCCCTTTTCGACAAAGGTAAACTACGTCGGCCTTCAAGTGTTTTTAATGGTAAGGGTGCTTCCCTGTTTTCTGCTGAACAAGCAAAGGAGCGGCAACTTACAAGTGTGCTTCTCGATTTCATTTATTTTTTCAAAACTCTCATTTCTTGCTCAGACCATGAGCTCATTCGAACGATACTCTACTCTGCGGAGCATGGTCAATATCTTGACAACCCTCGTTCCCACCCTGCCTACATTCTTGACGAAGTCAACGTCCCACCTTGCTTACAAGGATTCATGATGGCCCATGCAGAAAACATTGCCTTCGGACGTACTGGACACCTGCGGGGAACACCAGTCGGAACGGCAATCCTGCTCTTCAACGGAGTAAAGGGAGTCAGTATTGAGGAGTTTGCTGAGTTGCGCAAAAGAAATTTCAAGTGTATCTCGTGCTACTGCTACTTTAGCTGGGATGGTTATCAAAAACACATTGGCTATGATGGTGTATGCCAAAACACCCCAGAATTGGAAGCGGGTAAGTTCAATTTGCAAATCCATGACACGGTTTTCTGATTGTGTGATAGTGCCGGACCTTAGTCAGGTTATTGCCAGAGTCCAGCCATTTTCGATTCAGCCTCCTCCTGCGGGAACTTGTCATGCCCTGGCTACAACCAGACTAGTACCAGTACTCACCAGACGTTATCACACATCCTACCCACCTCCTGTTTGCCCTTTAACACCTCCCCA
>MU795458.1:0-21611 GCA_027886305.1 Lentinula aff. lateritia | reverse complement strand
GCCTAGAGCCGAAAAATGGAATCGTATATGGCCGATCAAATCCGACCGGCCCTGTCAACCGGGCGTGACAGAACTGTCTTATCCACGAGAGAAGTAGAGAGCAACTGTTTTCCTGACACAAAGCGGCCCGAATCCTCAAAAAAGATCTTCGGGCCGTTCCCGCATTTCGTTCTTCAGTGCTTTCTACTTCGAGCTCTCATGACCACCGCCTAGCCGAGAATCCATATCGTATCTTGTATAAAGGGAAACTTATCGATGCCATGAAAACCACATCAAAAACTTCTCTTGACGCTCATAGCTGAAGTCTGCGAAGATTGACTTTACTCTACCACAGTCATGTCCAAATCCCTTTCTGGAAGGAGACTGTATCGATGGATAAACTTTTCTGCTGGCCTTGCTATATTCTTGTGAGGGTCATCTTTCTACTAAACTGCAACTTTCTTCAATTCAACTTGCTCACAGCTTCGGTTATGACCAAGGGATGATGGGAGGAGTGAACACTTCTCCAGACTATGTTCGTGTCATGGGTTTGGGAACTTCTTCCTACGAAGGGCCTTCTGAAGGATATGTTGTTAACATTACTGAACCCACCAAGCAAGGTGGAATCGTTAGCAGTATGCTTTTCTTCTTAGACCTGTCTCACTTTCTTTGATCATTGTTTTCTCAGTCTACTACTTTGGTACCCTCATCGGATGTGTTCTAGCGGGCAGTCTAGGTGATAGAATGGGGCGCATCAAAACAATGTACATTGGCTGCCTTTGGATCATGTTTGGTGCTGCGCTCCAGTGTTCTGCGCAGAATATAGCATGGTGAGCTCCCGTGACATCTTTACACGGGGCAAATTTTGAGTAATATTATCAGGATGCTCTGTGCACGAGTGATTAACGGTATCGGAACCGGATTTCTTAATGCTATCGTTCCCGTTTGGAGTGCGGAGGTGGCCACTCACACATCAAGAGGTCCGTGCCATATCATCATTGACATGCTGAGGATCCCTCAATCTCTACATCCACAGGCGCTTTCATATCCTTGGAATTTACCCTCAATATTTTGGGTGTCGTTGTTGCTTATTGGTTAGAGTTTGGCCTTGGCTTTGTCGGCGACGGTCGGTCGCAAGTCAGATGGAGATTTCCTATTGCTTTTCAGATCATACCTGTGATAATGTTTATGGTACGTCTTCACACTACTTCACTTCTGCCGCATTCAGAATCAATGCTGAATAAGCCTTCACTGATAGGTTTCTTTGATCTGGATGCCTGAGTCCCCGAGATATCTTGCCAAAATCGGTCGTGTTGAAGACGCGAGAGAGATATTGCACCGCTTACGATCAACAGACGATAACGACAACTCGTCGGATGAGAAGCTTCACCACGTCGCGGATCGGGAGCTGAATGATATCCTGCAAGTTATCTCGCTCGAGAAGAAACACGCCAAAATGAACAACTACTGGAATATGTTCTGGGGTATTGGGTCAGGAGATTTACATATCGCTAGGAGAGTCCAGTTATCGATCTGGTTGCAAATTGTCCAGGAGTAGGTGTTCAAGAGCGTTTACTCGCAAGTCGCTACTGATACATGCATAAGATGGGTAGGTATAGCTGCTATCACCGTCTACGCACCTACTATTTTTGCCGAAGCTGGATATGGTGCTAGAAAAGCGCAGTGGTTATCCGGGTTGAATGACGTATGCAGTCTTAGTTCACCTCTTACCGCTCTTCAAGCTTATCCATTCCTAACAGGTCACCTACATGATTGCTACATTATGGAATGTCCTGCTTATTGATAAGTGGGGCCGTCGAGTCGGGTTATGGTGGGGAGCCATTGGGCAAGGTATAGCCTTGGTACGTGAAACTTTTCTTCCTCTGACCTGTTTTATGCTGAAAATGTCTGTACTCGTAGATCCTTGCTGGAGCTTTCGCTCGTCTGTTAAAAGATAACCCTGAAAAAGCGGCGCAGTATGGTGGTGCCGCCGCCTTCTTTGTCTTTCTGTATACTGCAATTTTTGGCGCTACCTGGCTGGCTATTCCCTGGGTATATCCTACTGAGGTACGTAGTTTTCTTTTCATTGACCATTCGCGACTCACCCGCGGCTTAACCTGCTACGTTCGTCCAGATCTATCCACTTGAAGTGCGTGCCAAAGGCAACGCTTGGGGCGTCGTTGGTTGGAGCATCGGAAACGGCTGGCTCACGCTCCTCAATCCCATCATGTTCAACAAGATCGGGGAAAAGTGTGTTTCTATTGGTTCAGTGACCTGTCTTCCCTAAGCTCAATTTACAATAGCACTCTACATATATTTGGAGCGGTTAACTTCTTGACAATTCCTATGGTATGGGCACTGTACCCAGAAACTGGTATGTCAATTTCTATGTGTCGATAGGACACTGTCCGCCTGCTGACAATTCCCCTTTAGCTAATCGAACACTCGAAGAGATGGACTTACTATTCGCCAGTAGAAGTCCCTTTGTTTGGGCCGAAGAAAAGAACTTCCGCAGACTCAAAGCTGAGATGGAGGCAAGTGGAAAAGGAATCGAAGAAGTTGTGGAGGGTGCAGGAGTTACCGAAGTTTTGAACGAGGATTTGGATGCGAAAGCCTAAATTGGGTGTAATCATCAGAAGAGGAATGTTCAGTCGCGATAATACAGTGTCAGTAGTCAGGCCATTCTGGGTCGGTCATTTCAACTTTCACTCCCAGGATCGAGTGCATCGACATACGACCCAATGGGCAGGGGCGCCAACCTGCATATTCGGCCAGTGATATACTCACCGGTTATGTTCCTCATGGCTGTATCATTGTGGGTGCGGAAGAGACACACCCGTTGCAAAGGCTCATATATTATACAACTGATACAGATATGACGACAATAAAGGTATAAGCCACACCCTCATTGAGATAATTGAGAAGGTCCAACGTTGAAAAATCAGAAATCAAAGGAGTTGTCTTGATATAAGCACGTCTAGAATATCACCAAACCTAGAATCACTACTCCTTGTAAACTTGCTGTATAGACACGAAACGCAGGGGGAAATCAGTTAGTCTGGAAAATAAGGAAGAAAGATAGGAACCGAACACACCTCGATCTCCTTAGCAAACTCTTTCGCGATCTTATTCCTCTGAATCTTCTGCGCAGCCGTCACCAATCCGTTCTCCGGTGTCCATTCTTCTGGGGTGAGAATGACAGCCTGAAGAATTTCCATAGGCTTGAATCCATTCTTCTTCCCAATAGCATTACACTCTTTGAGTACAAGCTCAGCCACTTTAGGATCGTGACAAAGCTCAGAAAGTGACCGTGAAGAGTCGGAACCTAGAATGAAGGGGAAACAAAGAAAACGAGGACGAACAAAATGTGAGGGAAGAAAACGAAAGAGGAGTCAAATAAAGTGAATTCGTCGAAGAAAGAAATGGAGGACGTACCAGATATGTTCTGAAGTGCCTGTCGCAGGTGTACTTCGTGCGGGATGATGATGGCGATAGGTTGCTTAGCATCAGGAGTCGCGTGTACACAAATGTTGCCGACGTAATTGCATGCTTTATACGTCGATTCTAGTCGTTCGAGGGCAATATACTGGATCAAAGTGAGAAGGAGCGAAAAAATACTAATACCGGAACGCACCTCGCCACCTTGAAGCTTGACTAGGTTCTTCACCCTGTGAAGAACAGTGTGAAGCCCTCGTTGACAAGGTAAAATTCAAACAGAACTCACCGGTCAATCAAGCTCAAAGTTCCATCTTCATTCCACTGACCAACATCACCGGTCCTCAACCAACCGTCTTTCGTGAAAATTGTCTCGTCATTATTCAGATCCGGTCGCTTATAATATCCCTTGGTAACCGAAGGACCCCGAATGCAAACTTCACCCTGGGGAGGTTTGTTTGTTGATAGATATCCAGCCTCCTTTACGTCCAGCAACTTGATCTCTATCGAAGGAACGGGAAGACCGACACTGCTGTAACGCATCATTTCCGGAGGTAGGATCGCGCACATTCCACAGGATTCAGTCATCCCGTACCCTTTTTGGGACAGAAACAAACGAACGCCAATGAGTGAAAGAGTGCGGACGGGGAGAAAGAGTCATATGAGTATTACCTTGTAAGATCATTACCAATGCAGTATCTAGGAACTTCTGCGTCTCGTGGCTGAGAGCAGCACCACCAGATAAAGTGATTCGCAGTCTGCCTCCTGTCGCCGCCCGCACATTTTTGAGCACAACACTGTCCGCCACTTGTGACAATAAAGGAACACCATTCTTCTTCAATGACATTGCACCATTAAAGACGCTTTTTCTGACCGTTCCTCCAGCGTTGACTTTGGCAACAATTCCCTTCCGGATCGTCTCCCAAACAGCAGGGACACCAACCATGATACTCGGCTGGAATGCGGCCAGGTCTCCTTTACACTGGCGCACAGAGGCATCAGTAAGGGTCTTGACGCGACCGTAGCCAGAGGTCATGCCAACAAAGAGCATGATGAGCTCTACAATGTACTCAAGAACATGAGCGAGAGGGAGATAGGCGAGATATGTGTCGTCGTAGGTGAGGTGGTGACCAAGGAGCTTATATACAGCACCGACAGACGCCACCAGGTTGGCATGAGTGATACAAACACCCTTCGGTGGTCCAGTAGAGCCACTAGTGTACATTATACAAGCCATTGTCTCTGGTTTTGGAAGGCGAGCTCTAAGAGGTTCCGTGGGTTTTGATTTGCCCAGTTCTCGGATTTCGTCGATGGAAAAGACCTGAATGGATTCGCGAACTGCGTTGATGTCTCCAACGAGGTTTTTGGAGGGTTCGCCATCGTAAACGACGAATTTAATTGACGGTGTATTGGCGAGAACTTTGTAGAGCGTCGGGAGAAGTTCTGCGTTGGTAAAGAGACCTACACACTCTGGTTCATTTAGTGAATGCGTCAACCCAGATTCGCCAAGGGTATCGTAGGCGGTAGCGATGGTCGTTGAGATTGAACCACAAGCATTAGCCATCAGTTGCCAGTTGACACTGTAAAAGAGTGATTGATTGAAGGTACAGCGCATAGGACGTTTGCTCGACCGACCTCGTTTGGGAGAATATGTTGAATACATCATCTGAAGTAACACCAATTTCAACTAAACCCCTCGCGATTTCTGAAACGGCATCCTTGAGCTCGATAAAGTTGATGTACTTGTAGTCGCTGAGCTGAAAGTATTTCCACTTCTTCTTCTCCGTGACTTCTTTTCCACCTACAACTTTCTTGACTTCCTTCTCCTCTTCATGGATATCCACGATTTCACGCCAGCCAAGAGCTCTCCGTGTTCCATGAGTACGTGCAGAATATTCCAGGACGTCGTATACAGTCTTGATACCTTCAAACGGCTGTGTTATAAGGCTCTCTGAAGATATCGCTATGCGTCGAATTGGACCTTCCCCGGGTCCCGCTGCTGGCCCAATTTCGACGGAGCCTTTACCAAAGTAGCCTGGTTTATTCGTATGGACGGGCATAATAGCAGTAGATGGTGGAAGTTTGGGGTTATGATTTATGACGCGTTGTTATAATTTGTCGGCTCTTCGCGCACGTGGATTACGCAAGACGCGGAGGGTTATATGAGATGGTTTGCACGGCAAGATTGCACAACAACGGAGAAATAGCATTTATTGTGGGGCTCAAGAAGCGGATGCCCTTCGCTACGTAGATAGTATGGTAAAGACACAGATAAAAGATGGAGTAATCAATACTCGTATATGTAAAATCGCAAATTGTAGGGATTTTGAGTAGGGTAGAAGACGACGACGCGACAAGCAGACAAGGAGAACGCGGGTGAAGATCATATGTAAAGGGAAGAATGCCAAAATGATTTCAGAATCCAAAGTTTGTTTCTCGTGGTTAGAAAAGCGTCGGGATGTGCGTTTGGGGTAAAGATACAACAACAGAAAAACGGTCATGACTAGATGCAATTAAGTTCTTTTTGGGGTTACGAAGAACGATGACTGGATATATCAATGTGAACAGAACATATGGATGGTTGAACGTCCATGGAGCATGTAGAGAGCAAGCATTGCCCAGTTGAGAAAGACAAAGTAGATTCTGAAGGGGCATGGAAACATGAAAACATGGGGGTATGAGGAGTAAGTGAGTGGCAAAGCAACATAAGGCATTAACGAGGGATGTCACTGTAGAAACAAAAGACAAGAGAGCAAGGAAGCATCAGCATGAACATGGAGCAACGAAATGGGCAATGTGCATGCCAGATGATGGACGACAGAAGAAGCACATCTAAAATTGAGAGTAAAAGTGCGGAAACGTGAAGTGGTGAGATGAAAAGCAATGTTCAGACCAGATGCTGCAAACAAAACACACAACGAAACAAAGAACCTATATGTTTATTGACCCATGCAAGCAAGTATTTCGATCAGACAGCGAGGAAATGTGGCAAGGAAGAAGGACAACGCGAGGCAGGAAAGGTCAGTATATCGGATAAACTTTGAACACAATCCGACCAACGCACCATATCACTAAATGACCCCGGCCCGAAGTTCAAAGACGGAAGGAAAGATTGAGGAAGATCCGTAAAACCAAAATACCAGCTTTGGGACGGTGGAATTACAGACTTGCAAAACAAGATCCGGGACGAGGTTGCTGCCTCCTTGCAACTGACAGTTGCGGGCATAGGGCATAAGGTGAACTTCGAAGCGATTGCGACAGTCAAAGAAGATCATAATAGGGTCCGAAGAAATCGAGATGGTGGCTTCTGAGGGATACATTCGAATGGAAGGGGTGAGTCGAAGAGTTATCATGACGATGCGTCGAATAGAACGAGTAGGAAAGATAGATGGGAACACTTGAACCAATGCGATGGCGAACCAGACAGCAATGCAGAACATGAGGTCGAGGAAGTTGACGAATACCGGTCCGTATCCACAATCAACGCCCAGTCCCCAGAATAAGCACACTCAATAAATCCGCATGTCCATTCCGTAGTAGCGATTATTGTTGGCGTTGGTCTTGCCTGAGTCCGAGCCCTCAACTTTTACTACTTTCGAGTTCATATCAGAAGCCGAAACGCCCTTTGTGGATGCTTCGTTAGCCCCAAGATCGTTGCTGCTCCTATTTCCATTCGCGTTCCCGTCGCTGTTTAAATTCCCAGACCCAGCCGTCTCCCGACTCACCCGATTCCCCGATGATGAAGAACCAGAGTCCTCAGGTAAACTCATCGGCGGATGCAGATACGTCGAGAACAATGTTGCTTCATCCACATCTTCCGCGAGCATCATCGGAGGGTGAAGGTAGTCCATTGGGGAATCCTCTGTACTGTTCACGGCACTGGGAAGAAGCATAGGCGGGTGGAACGCATGATGAGTACTACTGAATGCATTGTAGTTGCTAAACGCGTTCGTGAAGCTGCTCATGGGGGTGTGCTGGTTCAGGCCGTTCTGAGTATGCGTTGAGTGCCCAGAATGTCCAGAATGAGAAGAATGCACAGGGTGCGAACCATGGGCATTATGATTCTGACCATTCTGGGTGTTGATCGCATGGTACTGATGCTCCTGCAACAACATCGGCGGATGCCAAAAGGCGTTCGGGGTCGAATCACCGTTCCCGTTACCACTAGCGGTCCCAGGACTCTCGCTGTTGTTGTTGTCATTATACCCCCCATTTGGTGTTGGTCCACGCGATCCGTTATTATGTGTACCTTTATTTCCGTTATACGCATTACCGTTGAAAGAAAAATCGTTCATCGAACCCATCGAGCTCAATGAACTCAATGAGCTTATCGACGAACGATGAGAGTGCGAGTGCGACGCGCTAGAAGAATACCCTCCATTCTCAATTTCGTACGCTGACGAATACGAGCTCGAAAGCGAGGAAATGACAGAAGACGGTGGTTCACTCGCCGAGTCACTGGACATTCGCCGACGTTTGTTCGTTCGCTGTGGTGATGGTGGCGATGGTGGTGGAGAGGTGGTGGAGGAGTTCGATCTGACGGAGGAGTTGGAAGTGGATGAAGTGGTGTTTTTGGAGGTGATGGATGGCCCCAAAGAAGGAGAGAACGTCAAAGACGACGAAGAGGAGTCATATTCACCTGAAGATAAATAGATGTATAAGTAAATCGTTTTGGTCAGTGGATAAAATATGGAAAATAACGCACCAGACGGAAAAGGTAGCGCATCCAGTGAATTATTGAACGACCCGAATCCATTCAATCGACTATAGTTATTTAACCCACTGTAATGATTCAATCCACTATAGTTGCTCGTTCCATTTATCCCATTTATACCGAACCCGCCAAACCCATTTAGCCCACCCATCGTATCATAATACGAACTATACTGTGACAAATGATCTGGATGATACGGACCAGGGAATGGGAGGGTGAATGTGTTTTGATAATCAGCGTTTGGATCGTCCGTGAGCTCGTGATCTGCCTTATCCTCCTCGTTGAGCTGATTGTCTCCGTGGTCGGAACTGGCATTGTTACGGTCGTCAGTGTGTCCGGAATTGGAGCTATTGAAGTTGTTCGAGTGGTTGATACCATCGTTATCCGAATGTTCCACATGGTCTAAATGCCTATCCTCGGAATGACTCGACCTATGATTCTTCGGACTATTCAAACTATCGGATTTAGCACTCCCAAAAGCATCCAGTGCCGTCAATGCATTCAAGGACCCCGCACGTCCTCGAGCACGAGCACGTCCACGCGAAACCTCTAATGTCGTATTCGTCGTCGTCGACTTTTGATTATGGTTATGGTTACGTGGGGAACCAAAAACTCCCATCAGCTCACTCTGTCCATACCCAATCCCAGACAACTCAGGAACATCAGCAGCGGTAGACGAATCCGGAACGAAGGTTGGCGAATGTACCGAGTGAGGCGAGTGGGTGGAGGACGTGGCTGAAGTAACAGAATGAACGGAGTTCACTGGGGAAGGCTCCCGAACAGGTGATGGGGATTCATTATCCCTTCCTAATGGAGTAGCCTGGTCTTGAGTGTCAGTAGTGGTAGGGATATTATCTGGTGTTTGCCATCAGATATGAGAAAAACAGGAAAAATAATGAAGAGTGCATACCACCATAGCCATAACCTCCGCCAGAAAGACTTCCTCTCCTGTTAGCCGGGATCGCCGCTGAATGAGCCGCATGTGGAGCATGCGCATCGTGTCTAGATCTCTTCCTTATCACGTCGGATTTCATACTGATGGGACGTGCGGATCCGTGTAGTTTGTAATATAAGCCACAACTATAACGCAACGATCAGCAAGAAAAGAGAAATGAGAATAGTAAAGAAATGTACGCATTACAAACTGTCTTCCCCTCATCATCCTTTCTCCACAAAGGCGTTGCCGTTGTATGACAATTGTAGCATTGGGCTGTAGCGCGTAGAAAGAAAAAATTGAAATGGGTTAGTATGAAACAGGTGGAAAGCATGGAGACGAAAAGTTGAAACTCCTCAAACCAGAAAGGAATAATATTCTCGGGGCAAGGAGGAGAACTCGAACCCAAGAAAACCCCTCCAACAGATCGGGAGAAATGAATCTCTACTCACCCATCACCTCAACAGTCTCCCTACCTCCGCCCCCGATACCGCTTCCAAAACCAACACCACCTCCAGCACCACCACCTCGTCCGCCTTCTCCGCCATGCTGATTCCGCATCGTTTTCGGACGAGGTCGTTTATGCTGTTCCGAGGAAGACAAATCAGTTTTCAAAGTTGAGAGAGTGCACTCCGAAAAATTAAGAATGGTTGTTGAAGTAAACACCCAAGGAAAGAGAATACAGGAGAGAAATGTTTTATGTTTTTCATTGAAACGTAACGCACCAATTTACAATACAATCCACACGCATTACAGTTCAACTCATCGTTCAACCCTCTTCTCCATAACGGTGTATGCGTTGCTCCGCAGTTGGAGCATTCAGCTTTCTGACCGGCAGGTGCACCAGGGGTGGACGTAGTCGTCGTCGTTGTCGGAGGCGTAGTCCTTGGGGTGGGACTCGGGAGTGGAGGTGGAGGAGCAGGAGTGGCGGCGGCGGTTATCATAGAAGCAGGAGTAGAAGTTGTAGAGGAAGAAGTGCGATTGGTGACATTGTTCCCAATGTGACTGTTCTGTCCCTGTCCCTGTCCCGCGTCCTCGACTTTGAACGCACTAACCGGAGCCGAGTCCAAGAACCCAAATCCAACTGAGCCAGAGCCAGATCCGCTCCCGCTCCCGCTACCACTGAACGACGACGAAATCGACGAAACAAGCGAACTCGGGGGTGCAGTCGCACTCGGCAAACTCGACCTCGTCGACACACCACTCGAAGACGTTCGTACCGTAAGCGCAGGCCTTGAAGAAGCAGCTCTTGAAGCAGCTGCACTAGATCTGGGAGTAGTGTTATTGCTATTATGAGCATTCCGTACACCGGCTCTCGGGGTCGGACGTGCAGAAGGTCTCGGCGTAGCTCGTACGTTCGACCGAGGTGTAGGCCGGTTGTATGGTCTAGAGGAAGCACTGGGTTTACCGGAGACAGAAAGACCACCACCAGCAACTCTTCCTCCTCCTCCAGTAGAAGAGGTAGGACGAGGAGTTGTAGACCTCCTCTGGCTTAGAGACTTGCTCTTGTTGGGGTTCAGAGTAAGCTTGATACCACTGAGTTTCTTTTTCACTCCCCCTATAGATCCAGCACCGGAATAAACGAACTTAGTACTGCGTTGAGCACTGCTTGACGTTGTCATGGTCGTGGAAGACATCAACTCGACCGACTCGCTAGAGTCGGACTCTGAATCTGAGTTGTCCGATTCAACATCGACGTCGACACTGGACTCTGCGTCATCTTCGTGGTTGGGAGGATGTGTGTGATGGCTACTGCTGCTGGTGTGGCTGTTATTCCGACTCAAATGAATATGCTGACCACTGAAACTCAGAGTCTCCTCGAATGGAGTTAACAAACGAGCATCCGAACGACCACCGGGAGAGTCCCCAAACAGCGCATGCAACGAGTTTCCAGATACAGTAGTGATGGGGATTTGGATAGGTTCGGTGGGGTTGAGGTCGTAATCAAATGAAGGGATATGTTCGTTATTAGGATTTTCATCATAGAGATGGTTCAAGTGGTCATAAGCGGAAGAGGAATGATCAAACATCTCTACGTCTTGGCTTTGATCTTCCCCGTAGAAATCGCTAGCGTTGTTGTTTTTGGACGGTGGAACCAAGGAGGTGGTACTGAACAACGGGGGAGTTGACGACGACGTTGCTGTGGTAGTTTGAGTAGTATTGGTTGAACGAGTCGACGTATTCGTGGTATTCGTCGTGGTGCCGCTTGACCCCTTCTGAGATAGGGTTGCGAAAAAAGCCGGAGACCAAGGTCTCCAGGACCTCTCTCCACCTGCAGCACCAGGAGCAAATTGATTGAGGAGGCCATCCATGTCGTCTCCGCCGTCCAGACCATCCATACCATCCATACCATCAAACCCATCCATCCCTCTCAATAACTCATCGAGCGGAAGCTCAATCGTTGGACGAGGAATGTTAAATGCGCTATAGGTATCATCAGAATGGCTACCACTATTATTGACTTGAGAATTGGAATTTGAGTTTGAATGAGAATCGTTCCGGTCGTTGGAGTCGTCAGAATGAGGATACGTAAGACCGAGATCTTCGTCATAATTCATATGCGTCGTGAGAGTAGGGGAAGGATATAACAGCGCAGCTGGACCAAAGTCTGAAGAGAAGAGAGGCGGGAAACGGATAGTTGTTGGGAGGGTACCTGCGTCCCGAGTGTTCGTGAAGGTGTTATTCCTGGAGGCATTAGAGGACGATGTAGAGCTCGTCTTCCTCCCGCGCTGAGTCAGCGTCAGTTGGGCATCACCAGAAACATCCATTTGGTCGTGCGCGTGATCGTTAGGTTTGGCAGCCGCATTAGTTGAGGCAGAAGCAGCATTGGTAGAGTGTTTGGCGGAAGCGGTGCCAGCACCGAACCCAACACCCCTCGCCCTCTTACCAACACTAAACTCGGCGGAAGGTTTTAAATCAGGTTTGTCAACATGCATCGGCTGAGCAGTATAGCCGGCACTTCCACTATCCGAGTTATGATATGATCCAATCCCGGTCCCAGGTTGAAACCCAGTCGAAGAGGACGCGGAGTATTGATCCTCATTGACACTGAAAGTAAACTGCATCCTTTTGATCGTCCTGGTTCCCGGCCCTCCCACACCGCCGACGCCCAACCCATTCGCGACAGCAGCAGCGTCCTCCTGTGCAGCTTCCTCCCTACTTCTCTCCCTCTCCACTGCCTTCTGTCGAATGAGATCCGTGGAGTGCGAATGTTTGAAGTCCGGAGCAGATAACTCGGAGATATTTCTCCCTTTCTCTCTGTCGAGCCTATCACCCATGTTCTTGGAGAGCTTCTTGAACTCTCGTTTAGACTTAGCATTATCCGTGTCGACCATGAGGTTTTGGAGGTGCCAGAGACGCCAGGAGAGGTTCTCAAGACGTTGGCCTTGTTCGAGGTACGACGCGACTTTCGTACATACCTGTAACGAGATGTTAGCGGTATTCAACGAAGGAGTTCGGTCAGTGTTAGTGAGCTCACTTTCCACGTCCTGGTCAACGCATCCACATCACTCAGATTGCTAAACGCAACAAACGATTTGTTTCCCTAACGAAAGAAACGTCAATACTAGACCAACCACGAATTGGTTGCAAGATAACGAACTTTAAACTTGAGATTCAAAATCGGTGCCATCGAAGAAAACTAACTTGCTGCGCGTCGCCTACCAGTGTTCCTTTCGCTGAACACGATCGACGACAAAAAAAACCCAAGATTCGTAGAGCCGTAGGGCAGAGGGTTTTGCTGACGCGACCCCGAATATTGCAAACTATTTTTCTCTGGTCCTTCCGTCGATTGTTTGAAGGCGTATTGACCGCGAATTTCGTTGGGCAAAAGAACTCCTCTCTCAAAACAACTTGCTAGTGAGGATTATTTAGTAGAGAGAGAGAAAACAAAGAGGAATCAAAAGCACAGCGTGGTTGTATGTAAGAGACAGTTCAAATTAATTTCGGAGACTCGGAGTCATCTTCCCGGGCGCTTCTTCCGAACATTCCGAAGCTAAAAGCCGGCACCTGCCGCAGTTAGCCGAAATGCACTCACTGACTCTATTCTCGATTCCGATTCGCTTGTCCATTTCTGATATTCCCCTCAACCAACCCTGACTAACGACTCGAACATGAGGGAACTAAACCCTTGACCCCAAGCCTCGAGGCGTTCCTTCCAAGAGTCGACGTTGAACCGGGAACGACGTACTACCCCCCACAAAGTTGGGTGTTGATTCCTGAACTCCTTCGAACTATTCCAAGAACGGTCCTGATCGACCTTAATAATATCTATTCGCTATCTGGTGGCATCCAATCACCGAACAGCACATGCGAAAAACGCTTTCCAAGCTAGCATTTCCAAATAAAGTCATCTCTATCCAAATTCACTGTCCGCAAAAAAAATCAACCGCCACAGTATTGCCAGCAAAGTAGTCCACAGCACGTTCTGATTCGGAAATGTCGTTCCTCTCCACATACTCAACTTCTATATTCTATCAAACAGCTCTGTTTCTCACATGGTACTTTCTTGAAATTTCGTATGATAACTATCGTCAACAAAGTACCTATGATACTTTGTGATACTCCTGATAAAGAAACTCCGCAAGTTTATCTCCTTCAGTAAAAAGGCCTCGAACACTGAACGAAGGAACGAGCGAAGAACACGTTGCAAAACATTCCATTCTGCGCCCTTCCCTCGACATCATCAATCTGATTAATCAAAGGCTAAAGTCCTCATGTTTCTCATGTTCCCGCTTCGATAGGCTCTTATGATGTCTCCTTGCACATGCTTTTATGACATCTCCTCCGATACGGTGCTTTAATATGCTCTATCTCCTCTTTCACTCTACGCCGACAGTGGGATATTTATACCCGTTTTCTCTCCGCTGCTTCGTTACGACCTGGCTAGGGAATTTCTAAGTCTTTGATGTGTCGTCGCTTGAGTATATCTAAAGCAAGTGTATGAGCCCGAGGTCTCAAGTCCCCTTCTCCTCGCCACCTTCCCACCAATCCATCCCCTTCTTCTCGATTTCGCTTCCCTTCGAGGATTAGCGTTGAATGATCATTGACCAAGACATTGAAGAGCTCATGATAAGTTATGTTATTCCAAACATCGTCATAGACCATTATTACTGAATCTCATACCCACTGATTCCCATATCTCCCGCATTGCATATTGCGTAACGTCGATCGATACTTCTCCACCCTTCACTCGGGGATAAGGTATTTTACATCCATCTTCAAGAACCCCTTCAAGTTTGAGATCTGCCGCGATATATGAATATATCCATACTTTATGTATTAACAGTATGGTACACGTCGTCGACTCAAGGTGACTCGGAGGTTAAAGGTCAAAGTGGTTCCCAAGATAGACATTTTACCGAGAAACAACACGATTGGCCGAAGCGCGTGAGGGAAGGGGGGACTGCCAGTATAAGTATTTCTCAGTGTCGCTCTTCTGTCATGAAACTTGACTGACCATACTGCTCTTCAGTGCTTACTATTCTTCTCTTGATCTCCCAATTTCCTGAGAGAAAGAACAAGAATTTAAGCGATCCCGCGTTCAACTTGGTGACGATGGAAGCGGAATTTGCGAGTATGTTGCTCTTGTCCTACATAAATTGCAACTTCGCAAGCCATGTTCTATTCATTTGAGTGAGATTCATATTCTGTTTATATCCGTTCTCCAGTAGTTATAATCTCGTTACATGTTTTCCGAGTGGGTTGCCTCATTCAAGTTCTCCGCAATGATTATTGTCTTGCGCCATTCTTTCATCCATATTTTCGTAGGTTCTATTCATTTCTTCCTTCCACCTCCTTCTTCTTCTTCCAATTTCCACGCATAACAACATTTAATTTCCGCCTCCTCCCCCAGCTCCTCCGATTCCAGAACTCTCAGGCGACTGGGGTCTTGCGTACGGACACCCCTCCAAACTCCATTATCCTACTACATACTTGGGACGAGAATCTCGAAATTTGTTGGTCTACGGTAACAGATTATAGCCTATCGCATTCATTTGGTCTTCTGACGGCCAGTCAACGGCTGATAACGAGTTTAATCAATGGTGGCCATAGTCGCCAAATGTCTCGCTTAGTCCAAGACGAGGTGGGATGACCTTGCGTTCCTTGTGCGTTCCTTGTGCTCTCCCTTGTGGTGGTGATCTTGCGCTCGCTGTCGAGAACTGTCGGAAATATAAAGAAGCCTATCAGAAATCCTATCAGAAGGGGCTGCTCAATGTTCAAAAGCGTTCAAACAAGTCCAAAGTGTTGGTACAGATCTTTGGTACGAATCGACGTGTGATTAGTGTGGGGCAGGTGTGAGGTATGTGCTGCCAGTGGCGTCGTAGTTATCGGCAGTGAGAAGTCGTGAGCTCTCGTTTTTCACTACTGCTGATCACTCTGTGCTACTTTTGATGAGCTCTTGTCGGCTCATGCCTACTCTTACTTGCTCAGTTTGTTCAATCTCCTGGTCTGGAAACCTATCCTGTCCTTCCGCACGTACCCTTGAGATTTTCCCGCTCCTCATCATACTTAATTGAAATAGGCTCATATGTTTGAGAATGTCAGCTATGTATGTGTTAAGTTGGAACGACTGTGTCGATTATTGACTATAAAGTCTAAATTCTGAAAAGATCTCTTATGAAGGCTCTGTTTGAGGACCAAAGAGCGACTTACCCTCGGCCAATCTCAGTATTATTATCATGTCGTTGGAACCCCAGTGATATCAGATGGCGATTTCCGGAGTTTTACACGCAGCTTCACCCCAAGTTGAACGCCGACCCCAGTTTTGAACCAAAGTCACCCGTGGAGTGTTAAGTCGGTGGAGCACGAGTGTTCCATTCAAGAACTAAGAAATTTTTGGTATTCTTAGACGTCTCGAGGCGTTCCAGCGTCATTTACCAGTGGTGCCAGTGCTGTGGTCGGCGAACACTGGTCGATTGTTGAATGGTACGTTTTTCCGAAATTAAAACAACGAGGCAACATAGGCACGGAATGAATGGAGGATGGTATGAGACTATGAAAATACGAAGATTCGGAGACTCGAAGATACGGAAACACGGAGACGCCGTGAAATCAGGCAGCTTCCGCTGTAACCAAACGTTAAGCCATCGAGATACCAAGATGGCACTAGAATTTGCAAGATGTCATGGTACGAGGCCTCACGCACCAACAACACGTTGGTAAAATGTGTATCAGTGAGTATTCGGATTTCAGGTATTGAGTGGCAGATAGTAGCAGTGCATGTGCCAAGTATCTGCAACTTCTTTGGCATATCATGGTGTATATACTATCGATGTATACATACATCGGTGGAACATAGACGCTGTGGATCACGTTGGAACGCATCAGGATGTACCAGATTGATTTCAGCCCTTCAAGTTCCAGTTCCAGATACCACCCATTCATTGAGTGGCGACCTTCATCATACAAAGAAACTCCCTTCCAGTCCCCGTTTCCGCTCCTGCCCCTCAAGCCACCGAGATTTTCCAGCTTCTTCCCCGCCCTTGAATTTAGGAGCGGATTCATTTCATGATTTTCGGATATCAATACCAGTGCATAGGTTTCGCGATTTCCTACGTAGCATGAGTGATGTCTTTGCCAGGTGTGTAAGTATCGGTTTCAATCATTTCCGGGTTCACCCATGAAAACTGTAAGTGACCGGTGCACATCCCGCAATGAGAAAGGTGAGGCGATAGAGGTACAGAATTGCAGAAGACGCAGAACACAGTGGGGAGATCTGAAGAAGCATAAACGAAAATGATCCACTGCGTCAGATCATCCAATGACATTGAATGGAATCTAGAACATTAAGATTCGGGGAACAAAAAAGAACATGATAAGATACTTGATAGGCAGTATCATGATGGCTCGGAAAATATTAGGGAAAACGTACGTACAGGTACATACTGTATTTAATTCGAACATTGAACGTGTATAAGTGACGGTGAGCATAAGTATAGCGCTATCTGGGATATATGTACGCCGCGCGCGAAGAGAACTCCCAAGGGCAATTATTATACCATAGAAGGACAGTGATTCCGAACGTTCCTTCAGTCTCTCAAAGAGAATAAATAGGCCCTCGGAAGCTCCACCAGAACAATGTCTGAAATAGCGTACTTTAGAGCCCAAATTTGAGCAAATCCTTGTCTAAATATAGCCTACTTTGAGCTCCAGATCATGGATCGTTGTCCGGAATAGCAATTCGGTAGCCACTGTACCAGTGTCCAGCCAGAATTTTTAAAACCAAATTAGGACCACAAATTCACTTCGAAATCGGAGTCCCGCGCATAAATGTACCAGAACGGCCCAAAAACGGCTCAGAAATAAGAATGTTTGCTACTTCAGGAAATTTTGTTGTAGTTGTTGAATGATAAATACTCAGTTGGATAGAAAACAACTATGTTAGGTACCTGTTGAATGATAAATACTACATGTACAGTGAGTAAGTATTACCCAGGTAAGTAGTCATTAGACTCACCTCAGTTGGATAGAAAACAACTGAGGGAGCCCATGTCTGTTATCTGCAGGTGGCTAATGAACTGTACAGTGTATATGTAATCCTCTGGACAGAGGCAAATGTACTGCCCCTATGGACTGTGCATATGCCGGGCAGAGATAGAGTTTAACACCCCCCCGGCTCTGCACAATACAGTCCCAGTAGGCCGACCATCTTTGCGTGCATTGTCCTGCCAAGAGCTTTGTAAACACATTCGCGACATTCGTACCTGTCCAGATTTCTGAGACTGCCACATCCCCACTCGCTACCTTCTCCCTGATGTAGTGGTCCCGCAGGTCAATCAGCCATGAACTGCTGTTCATTGGGTGGGAGGGGGTTGGGGGCTTCACTGAGTTTGACATTAGGGGGGAGGGGATTATGATGGTGCCAGACATGCAGGAGCTGGAAATGCTCAAGCATATGGAGTATATAGGCTTTCTGAGAGATAGTGATAGACTTTGTGATCAGGTTTTGCTGGATGTTCATCCCTAGCAAGACATGTGATGATACTTCGCTCGATTCCCAGGATTTTGCCAGGTCTTCGACTGCCTGTGTCCTCCCCTGCTCTGTGGATGACCCTCCACATACATTGTCCCCATATGTGCTAGTCAGGGTGTCAGGGTGTACTTGTCGCTGTTTCATTGGTATTGGATACATGGGTCTGCTCACGATGTCATGTAACTATCCTTGCTGTAACCAGCTGCAAGGGTCTCCTGACAGTCATGGCTACCTTGCATTGTGCCATAAATTGACTTTCTGAGTTTGCAGACTTTGTCCTCCTCACTGTAAGACCTGGGTCAGAATTGGTCTTGTAGGTGTAGTTAATATTGGTAGTTTATGCTGTAGCATGCTAAGAGCAAGCTGGAGCTCGAAGAGAGCTATGGGAACCACGACCAAGGACTGGAATGACCTAATAGAAGTATGAGAATGTTAAGTACAACCCTTGAGGAGGTTCCTGAGAGGTCCAGCGAGGTCTCTAGGACAATAACTGGAATGATAAGTCAAACTGAGACTAGGAAAGTGTTATGACAATTGAGGGCTGGTGTGATGTAGGATCTTGGGATGTCAATGTAGACCATTGGAGTGATCACAAGGCGAGGTTATAGGAGTTGTAGCTCCTAGCAACCAACCCTGTCCATGTTCCTCCAAGATTGAGCAATCCATCAGTCATACCCTATCAAGGGTCGGTATTGATGCAGTCACAGGCAGTGGGAGCGGAGAATCAAAGGGGTTCAAACCAACGAAGAATGTTGGCAGCGCACAAAGAGGCAGTACCTCCGCAGGGAGCTCCTTTTGGAACTTCCTTTGTGACTGGAACTCAGGTGAACTGACCTGGCACAGTCGTTGACTCAGCACACCTTCAGGAATCGGCGATAATGATCCAGCAGCAGGCTCAAGTCATTGAGACGCTCCAGGAGCAGCTCCGCGAGGTAAGGAAAGGGTTCACAGTGGAGGGGATACTGACTGGTAGACCGGTTTCCAAAACAGGAAACACTGCGGGGTTATTAGGGCAAGCACCCTTGGTAATGATTGGTGGCACCGGGGGGGGTCCCTCTCCCACAGTTCCACAGCCAAGAAGCTGGCAAGCTACGGAACCAATTCCCTTTACTAGACATACTCTCGTGGAAGTTCCGGGAGGAAATTCTCATGAAGCGCTAGCAGTCCAAATACCCCCTACCCCGAGTATGGACTGACACTCAATTCAGGAATGGGGAGCTCGTGTCCAAAGAGCAGAACAAGGGGAGTACATGAGACCGGAGGGAGGAATGTACACGTTAGAGGACGGTGGAATAGCTGCGAGTAGAGGAGGCAAGGGAGGAATAAACCTCCCTGATAGAGCACCTCCCCCTCTGCCTCCTCCTCCTCCACCACCCTCAGGAGGACCAGGTGATAACGATTCCGACAGTTCCAACGAAGGGGAACACACCCAGCCAGATAGGAACGGTAGCAGGGATAACGAGGACAGGGGGGAGCTTCCCACCGGAGCTTCTGAAGTACCTCCAACCCGCTACAATCCTGACCAACCCTGGTACTATGATCCCAGACAGGGTTGGCACCGTAAAGTAGCTCCGAGACCCTCTAACAAAGGCCGGAATACGTGGGAGAGCAATGAGGAGAAGAATTGAATCACCACCAAGTCAAAACTTGATGTTGGTAAGATCGAGAGCTTTGCAGGTGACGATTGTTCTGCATGGAAGATGTGGGTCCTCAGCTTGGAAAGGATGTTTAGGGTACGTCCTACTATCCATGCTCGAGAAAAGGACAAGTGTGCTTCCGCAGCACTCTCCTACTTTGATATGTTGAATCAACAATGACTGAGGGGGGAGCATACCTGTCTCGAGGACTGGACAGAGTTCAAACAGGAGTTTGGTTCCAAATTTGGACCCATTGACAAAGCAGACGAGGCAAGGAGGAGGTTGGCTGGGATGAAGCAGATGCCTGAATAGAGCTTTGCAAATTTCTTCATCTGTTTCAATGAATTTGCTCCGCTAACCGGATTCAACAATGAGGCCCTGGTGACATACCTCAAGAAAGGGGTAGCTCCCTGGCTGCCTTTGCAGGCTGTAACGGGAAGGGAGGAACCTCAATCCTACGATGAGTGGACTTGAGTGTTCACAAAACTAGATGGAGCTGTACGTGCGCAAGTGGAGAGTTTGAGGAACCTCCACGGTGAAAAGACACTGCAAGGATGGCTGAGCTGCTTCCCCGGATTGGAGATAGCACCCGAAGCCCCTTACAAGTCTCCCTTGCGTAGGGAACGGGACCCAGCCAATGTCTGGACCTCCAATCCAAAACCATCTATGACAGGGAGGTTCCAAAACAGGTCCAACTGGAAAGAGGGACGACAAAGGGCTTCTGCAGCTTGGGGGAGTGAGGAAATCTACAAGGATGAAAGCAGAGAGGAAGGTGGAGACTGCTGCCACTGCAGAGACGGAGGAGAATGGACTGAAGCGGTCCTACAAGCAGGAGTTACGGATACCGGGAGGAAATGGACCCCCAAAGAAAGAGCGGAGAAGTGGAGAAGACGCAGGCAAGAACTCTGCATGTGTTATGGACGAAAGGAGCACTGGGCAAAGGACTGTCCCAACCCAGAATCATGGGAACACCCAGTAGAGGACCCAGGAAGCTCAGAGAGAGCTTCCAAGGCCGATTCAACTTGAGGAAGAGGGGCAGCCAACCAAGGAGGAGGTCGTAAGGACAATTCAACTCGTCCTTTAGAACGGATTCGTGCCGGAATTGTAGTGGAGGAAAGGGAAGGAATGGACAACATCTGGAACATTTACATCCTTGAATCACCAAAAGAAGGTGAACAAGAACTGCTGGACAAGGCAGGAAATGGGAAGGGGGCTTCAAGGTAAATCAGGGCGAAATGTGAAGCCCCGTAACACCTTCGCCTACCACACTAAGAGCTGCACTCGCAGGGAGTCAGCCAGTTCATCTCACCTCCCGATCCTATTATCATCCTTACACACTTTCCCTTCTCCGACCTTGATGAGGATAAAGAATACACCACACTAGTGGATAGTGGAGCTACTAGATGCTTCATAGACAAAACCGTCACCATGTGACATCCCAAAACCCTCGTTGCCTTAACAAACAGCATCCCCTTGGAGCTGTTTGACGGGCAACCTACCTCCACAGGTTTGATGACTCAGATATACACTGACCAGATCAGCTTTGCGGACGGAACAATTCACAAGGTCGAGTTCTTGGTAACTCGCCTACACCCCACAGCTCCAATTGTGCTAGGATTACCGTGGCTACACATGCACAATCCAGTAATTGACTGGAAGGAACTCTGTCTGACATTTCAGGATTGAAATGTCCGGATTTTGGCAGCCCTCACTCCAGAAATTGTTCAACCAGGCACTGAGGGGGGTACAGAGGAGTTAGAAGGGGGGGGGGTAAACAACAAAAAAATATATGAAGAAGCTCCCCACACATCAAAGGGAATGTTTCCCCAAGACAAAGAAGCCCCTTGTCATGAAGTACGTAGCCCCTATCATTTTCCTTTTCTCACCGTCTCTACGCCCTTATTTGTACGATACATCACTCCATCACTTTCACATCCC
>MU795457.1:0-21640 GCA_027886305.1 Lentinula aff. lateritia | reverse complement strand
ATCCTATCATAAACATCACAACTATATATTATACACAATTTAATTAACCATCACACTCATTTCTCTAGATAGTTAGTCGTACGTAGTGCATAAAGGAATACAAGTTGATTTATAGGTAACCGCAATCACTGAACCATCCAGCAGCATCATTGGTAGAAATATCCTTTATTACTTCACGCACCATCCATGGGATTGAGTTCGAGCCCCGAAATTGATTTTCTCGCCTTCGAAGTGCAGACTTAATGGCTGAGAAGGCCTCTTCAATTGGATTGAAATCCGGAGAGTACAGCGGTGGAAAGATCAGTCAAGCACCTATATATCACCAGTGAGATTACAATGCACTCAGAAAACAAAACCTCATACCGCAACCAACTTCGATAATTTCCTTGAGTTCTGGAAATGATGTATAGCACAGTTATCGAGAATGACTACGCTGCGGGGTTGAGGGAAAGGTTGAAGTAATGGAGCCTGTCACTGAACGTTCAGTATGCTCCAAGATGACAATGAATTGCCCTATACTCACCACTTGTTCCCGGATGAAATTGATAAAGATGTCAGTCGTCACAGATCCCTCAAAAATATCAAGTGCAACAATTCCTTCAATAGAAAGTGCCGGAAGGATTGAGTAACGAGTGCCACGGATAAACACTCCTCGATCTACACATGGTGCATTGACTTCAGACCAGCCCATACGCCATTGGAAGGTGTGGTTATCCACAGAACTTTCATCCAGGAAGAGAAACAGATCAGGGTTGCGGTATTCTTCCTGCGCTAGCACTCCCTCCCAGATGGCTCAAAGCTCCTCATTACGTTCTGATGCAACTTTGGTAATAACTTTTTTAGTGATTCCGAGTCGGTTCATGGTGCGAGACATGGTTGAGATGGAAAGGTGAATCTCCCGCATACTTTCCACCTTCTGCCGCACTTCATCAAGATATATGGTGGGGTGCGCTTTAAGGAGTTGGCAGATATATTGGACATCGCCATCATCGAGTTCTCGAGGACGTCCCGTATGCTTGCTAAATGGATTGATAACCATCCCATGATTCTCCATATTCTTCAGCACTTTTGCCACCAGTCCAACAGAGCATCCTGCCCTTGCTGCACAGTCCCGAATGGTGAGACCCTCTCCAGTGTACCAACGGTAGATACATTTTTTCAGGTCAACAGAGACAGCAGGCATAGGTTAAGAGAGAGTCACGTCACGTTTAGATATTCCGAATTAGGAACGGATAAATTCGGACCGCAAATTAAAAAAAACTCGATTGTTCACGAAATTATGCAAACGCCTGTAATATCCCCTAAGTTTCGATCAAGTTATGTCCCATTATAGAGCTCATATGTGACACCCTGTCACATAAGTTTCTCATTTGATGTCCAATAAGGTCAATATCTTATCAGTCTGCCACATTTCGGCAGTTTCCAATAAGTTTAGGCTAAGCCACGTGAACTTATCAGAATTTGCACGCAGTGAAACTACCACCTATGTTAAATATACATACGTAACTGTTCCCACCGTGTGACATAAATGTATCCCACGTGACCTAACATTTACAGATTTACGGATTGACGAATTTATGACTGTACTGGGTTCCAGACGACGGTAGGTATCCTAAAGGTAGCGGGAATAATCTTCGAGTAACGAAAAACGTGATTTCAGCATGATACAATAAGGATAATTGCACAAATAGAGAAGAATTTACTTCAAGTGAAAAATGATTGATTGCCTAAAGCTCTCATTGAGTCACTTCATCTTCGGGCTCAGCAGTAACACCATCTTCCATCCAGATTTTCTTGAACTGGATGGTACATATGCATAAGCCTCAGTCAGCACTGATAGAAACTATGACCTGAACTCACGCGCTCTTTTTGCTCTTTCACATCCTCTGATGTTAAAACTGGCTTCACTGCGAATGGTAACCTATCCCAAGTGATCGGGTTGTCATGCCTTCGCAATGCAGGTTTATCCCCAATGGTGCTCTTCTTTGTGTGATTGAATTTACCACATTTTCTGCAAGAAGGTAGGAGTAACAGTCAGTCGTAAAATCTGAATCATGAAAAAGCCGTACTCTTCGGACAACATATATAATGTCTTCAGATGCGCCTTGAGTAGCATCACGATTCCAACTATCACAGATGTCCGAACGATTGGAAGTTCTGCAGTGCGATCCTGATCATCGGTCTCTCTCGTTGTCTGTATGAACAACACACATGAGCACAATGATGGGAAATCATACGAAGACACGCACAACGATAAGTTCTGTCTCTATTGACTGCGCAGTCAAAGGTGATGTATGCAACTCAGAAAGCAGATGTGAAGGTGATAACACCTCCAGAATATGCAGGCCGGTAGTTGACAACACCGCCGTCAGAAATTTAATCACAGTAAGAACCTCTTCCTGTGTCTTGTATTCGAAGGCAGCAAAGTTTTCTCCCATATACCTCGTAAATTCGACATCATCCTGCAGGTGGTTTGAGCATATGCAGTGTGTTTTCAAGAAGTCAGAGTACCTGAGAGGACTTGTAATCCGGCCGATCGGAGAAGACTTTGACAAGCGCCTTTAAAAAGTCTTGTCGCTGGACCCGTTTTTCGCGAACAAGTGAATACCAGCGCTGAAGGACTGCAACTGGGAATGGTTGCATCCGATATCCTTTCCAAACGCGTTTGTAGGCAATTCAAAATCTGCGCAAACTGTTCTACGTACCATGAACACCACCAGGGGATATACGTTGTTGGTATTTGAAAGACTTCCAGGCGCTCAACGTGAATCTACTGTTAAGGAGAGATGCATGCTTATTGTGAAGAATAGCATGCAGAGCACTCGCGCGATTGCTCAATGATATACTTGGACTAGTCTCTAACGCGACTATGACTGGGAAAGACTTCCATGGAAGTCAGTACCAAACAAACGAACTACAGGTAATATGAACATACTTGGAGTGGGTGAGCAAGTCCTTGCTTGACGGTGAAAGTCAGGATATCGATCGCAGAGGCCTGTATGTGAGGATTCTGCGAGAAAGCGGCCCCAAGGACGGGATCGAGGTAGCGCTGGACAATAGCTGAGCTAACACTACGAGGAGATCAGCACCAAGCCTCGATTAGAAGTAACAACCTACCCAGAGTCGGCGAACCCTTCTGTATTTCCAACAAGCTCGTCCATATTGACCTCCGCAAGTTGCTTTCTCTCTGGCAATTACAGAAAAAATCAGGAGGTGTCGTAGGAGCTAACAGCGAGATTTGACGAACCTTTTTCCTTCCGCGAATGCTTGATTGATTCCGAGACCAAGAACTCCTGAATTATTTTCATTAACCTGGCTTTCCTGTCTGAATCGTTGGAAGCAAAAATATCATCCATGATTGTTGCCGACTGGTCGAAGGTCATTAGAGTGGGTTGAGCACGAAAAAGAAAACCAAGGCATGGCAACAAAACGCGTGCACGAAAAGAGGCATCGGTAAATCGGTGATGAAGTTGCACAAGAGTGCTGTACACATGTTCGGTTATCGAATTAGGCGAAATAGTATCTAATTCATTCGCGATGGAAGGTTGTTGAGAGCGTAGTTTATCAAAATTGTAATTTTCGACTAATAGAGAGACGATGAAGATGAGAGTGCCGAGCGCCTTGGAATCCGTTTGCGCAGGTGTAGAGTCTGATCTTGTAATAACTTGCTGAAGACGCGCTAGATTAGCAGCATTAGAATTGACACGGGTAGGAGAAAATGAAGAATTTACCATTACACGACTTCAAGAGCGCTACTACTCGGGCGAAATCATGAGTGAGATATTGAACAACAGCACACAGGCACGCCACTACTTCCTGTAGAGTCTTGTCAAACTCGCATCAGATTCTTAGTTGTCACCTTGAACATGTCTGAATGATTTACAGTAATTCCTCCAGCAGTAGATGGTTTGGTCACCATGGGCTGTAACTTGGCTTGAAGATCTTGTCCGAACTTCGCTGCGGTCTTGATCATATGTGGAATGGCTGCGCGGAATGTCCTCAATAAGTAGTCACTTGTTACTTGTTCTTCGGTCTATATTTGATCTCGGTGATGACAACTTAGACGAGAGGGAGACCGACGTACGTTTGTTGGATTCTTTAAATAGGGTAACAATGTCAAGGCACTTTGGGTACCAATTACTGAAGGATGAGCGGATGCAATAAGATTGATTGTGCGAATACAGTTGACCACAGTCTAGAATAGTCAACTTCAGTTGCGAAAAAGAAAACGGTTACTCACAAAACCAGGTAAATCAGATGCGTCCACAAGTCCATCAATCAAAACCCCGCAAATCTCCGCGTATGTTGCATGTAGGGCCAGTGCTTCTGCACTACCTTCTTCTTTCGCTGACATGATGTTATGAAGCAAATCTTCGAGAGGAGATTGTCGGTCACGGAAATTCGCCGAAACGGACATGATAACAACGACTCTGTTCTGCAACGATTCACTAGACCATTGGATTGTAGTAGTCGCGGGTTTAGAGCTTCGTGGGATGGGCGCAGAAACGTTTGGCGACGACAGAGAAAACCACAATTCTTCGATGGCCTTGATGGCCAAGTCTTTAACCGTATCATCTTCATCCATCATCCGAAGAACAAATTTTGTGGAAATATCTGTTTGACGTTCCACACTATCGCAAACATGATAGAAGGCTTTCAAAAGCTTTATTACACGTTTTCGCACACTCAGACCCGTATCCTATTTCAGTTAACAGTTGGATGTTAGTAGGTTGAAAACGGTTCATGAGCTTACCGCGATACGATCAGCAATCTTGGGATAGTAATCAGCTGCAACATCTGGAGAGTCGATCATGTATCTGCCAATGAGCTCCACGGCAGCGTCACGGACTGCGGGCGAGCTATCTAATAGATGACCTTCGATGCCTCTACGAACGCTAGACTGCAGATGTGTGCAATTCAGCGTGAGATAGATATCGGGAAATGTGAATCACCAACCGTCGCCAGAATGCCAGGATCACTAGTAATGATTTGTCCGAGGGCTCTTAAAGCTTTGGTGCGCATGAAGATGATCGGGGCATCCAGGGCCTGAATTATCACATTCAACATGGACGTAAATCGATTCCTGAGACTACTGCCTTGAATTGCCCCAATTTCTTCTGATTGTCGGTCTACACGAAGGGCATCCTCAGGAGAACTGGAATAGACATTAGGGAAAAAGCGCAGGACATTATTGGGACTATTTACACATACCCAATGTCGAAAAGATCTATTATGCCCCGCTCTTTCCAAACTTCTCTTAATGCAGATTTGAGTTTTTCGCCAAAAATCCTGAGCTTGATGTGGTCTCTTGGAAACAATCGACTTGGGAACTTGCTATTATTTGCTTCATCAACTATGTATTCCCCATCTTTAACTTGAAGAGGTGCGCGATTGCTTGCCGGGTCGTCTTCGATCCACTGGTTGACCTTTTGTAGTGCAGCAGCGAGATCCTGACCCAACGTAGCGGCACTAAGTTCTTGTGCACTCTATGTGAAGCTTTTAATTAACACGTAAGACAAAAGACAAATGCTGCCCACATCATAAGCTTGGTCTTCCGTGGCTCTCTTGCATAGGTGCCCAGCCACATCCCAATGGGCTTCTAGATATCGGTCAAGTTCTTTGCCATCTAACTGGTCCACGATCTGGGACGAAGATATGAATAGATGAGTACCGAAGTATAAGGTAGACGAACCTGTGTCAAAGCGCGCAATGATTTGATCTGCTTCTTTGCCCTTGCTGTTCCTTCTCTATTTGATGGTAACGAATTAAAGCCTTCCTCGTACTCCTTCTCTTGGAATTGGACCTTCTGTACTAGACTCCTTACTCTTGCAGCGATTACTCCCAGGTGATCCAGCGCCATCGATTTTCCAACGCTGTTATCACTAGATGAATCCTTGTCTTTATCACCAAGAGTACTGTTTTTATCCTTGTTCTCTTCTTCCAAGCTTCGCACCATTCCTTTAACAGCAACGCTAAGCAGAATGCTTGCGCTAGGCCACTCAGGCCAGCACCATACACTCAAACAGTCCTGAATCAGAGCATCGAATATCGCTCGATATTCCGCCTCATTGGAGTTTTTCGTGGTCTTAGTTTTACCCGACCTGGAAGTGAGGAAGTGGATGATAGTTAAAGCAGCTTTGTGCGGGGAGGCGAGGGCAGCACTGTGGAGTTTGATCAAGGCACGATCTTCTTCATCGAGAAACTCTCCGTTATTGCCGTTGTTCATTTGACTTTGTTGACTCTCCATGATGATACTTTCCTGTCGTCGTAAGGCAAATTTCGCTTGTCTTTCTCGATCGATTTTCCGAGCTCCGAGTCGTATATCGTGTGCGCTGGACTGTACAAGTTGAAGCAAAAGCGCCGAGATGGTGCGCATTGAGCGTCCGTCGCGAAGCCGAAATTGATCAGCAGATTTGGTTAGCTTGGAGTTAGATACCTTAATGAGGGAGGATAGAATTTCCTCGATTATCCACGACCGTTGGTCGTTGTGGTGAGCAAAGATCTGAGATAAGTAGTAAATCAGTAAACGCAGTACCAAGGTGTCATTCACTGACACTTCTGATTAAGCCCAAGGCGTCCATTCTCAAGCCCCGCATGGCACTCTTTCCAAAGGTGGCTGTGAGCAGACCACCCCCTAGAACCTTCTTGCCTCTGATTTTGGCTTTGCCTTTCCCTCGATCATCCTCGTCCCGCTCCCTTTCTTGCTTGAGTGTATGCGATCCTTCATCCGAGCTGACAAAGAAAGGCCCAATACCGACAAAGACCGCCTTAATCACAACGGCATCGCTCATGGGAATTTCATTGTCTCTTACGGTGCCTGCACCACCAACCAGTACGCTAATTCTCGGCAGCGTTGCAGAAAGAGCAGCAAATATTTCGCTTAGAAGGTGTCTACTTGCTTCTGCTTTTGCTGACGTGGATTGAGTACTCGATGAGGGGGGCCGATTTGAGTATGGAGAGCTAGATTGTCCAGAAGCTGATGTTGTAGCACCATTCATGAGATACATCAACAGACCGCTTCCGACACCCGAGCATGCTTCTACGAAAGGATAGATTCCACCTTCCAATGCGCTCTTGACCACGTCGAAACAATCAAGGATGATCTCCTCGGAATAAAGTTGCTTACTGAGCATTTCTCCTCCCTTTGAGCTTTTCACACTCTCGCCACCAAGGAGAGCGATAATGCTTTCAGCAGCGAGAACGCCGTCTCGACTCTGTGTTAGCTTCCGAATTAACACATCAAGATCGGCGGCAGAAGGTGGCTCGATTAAACATCCAGCAGAGCTTTTCCCTTTCCATTTGGGAGTCTTTGGTTCTTTCGATTGTCCACGCTCCAGGGCCGATGTTCCTAGCGTCTCGTATTTTTCTTCCCTCTCTACCACGTCTAGACCGCCTTTCCCTACGGGCGTCCCACTTTGCTTTTTCTTTGGCGTTTTGTGTGTGCTCATTAATGAATCACCCCTTGTTCCTGAAAGCAAACCGAAAGGATCCGCCTCTTCACCTATCTTCACGCTCCTCGCTATAATCCTTAATAGTCTTCCAAGGACATCGCAGCCGATATCGTTAAGCTTTTCATTTCGACTGCCACGACCTTTGGTCGGAGAAGAGTGAACGCTCTTCCCAGGCCCTCTCGCGCCTCTGATTTGTCCGAAATGCACGGTCAGCTTGCGGATGATGCGAGCACTGAGTTGCGGCTTTGAAGGATCTTGTGAGTCAGGGTTAAAGACCCCGCCTTGGGAGAGATCTGTAGCATCAGGGTCTGCAGGCAGTCCATCCTCTACTTGGAAGATTTCTTGAATCAGTGATATGAGTCTGTCGAGGGGTGAACGCTCGTCCCTGTCGTGCGTGAGATGCCCATCCCGCCCGGCCTTGTGTTTCGACTTCAAGGCGGAGTCGTAGAGAAGAGGTTTTAACGGACTAGAAGTAAGATTAAGCTCGTCATCGTCATCGTCATCTTCAAACTCGAACTCAGAAGTATTGGCGTGATGAAGACTAGTTTTTTTGGTACGGCCGCCAGTAGTGGGCGTAATGAATGGCTTTTGAAGAGCCGGTAGCGATTCGATAGAGTCCAGGGTGAGAGTTTTGCGCTTCAGGCTGTTTGTGCTGAGGAGACTACTAGCGCGCGCACTTTGAGGAGTAAGAAGTCCGGTGGTAGAAGGGGTCATTGGAACGCTCAATGCGAGGCTGTGTGTTGAGGAAGGAGTCTTGGGGAAGATAGATGGAGCGGAAGACGATGATGCCAATTTCTGTCTGAGTTTAGAGGGTGTCGATGGGATTTGAGATGCGTCGCGATTGTCAAGACCAATATTTCCGAGGTTGACCTTCTTTCTCGGCGAGGAAACCTCAACAAACATTCCAATCTTCCGTTTTTTCAGTGGGCTCGGATGGTCATTCTGTAAGTTGCGCGACTCAGCGACGAAAAGTCCAGGCTGATTGACTGGATTTTGGTTTGATTTATGGGAAAGAATGTCGTTAAAAAAATAGGCGCTCTCCGCCGGTGTGTATTGTTGGTGAGTAGGATGTTGGGGCAGTGTTCCTGGTGCCAGCAGATGCAAGTTCTGCTGACGATGTTGCGACAGTTGCTGGCGCTGTTGGTTCTGAGGTAGCATCGTCGGTCCTAACGCACCAGCTAGACTTGAGGTGTACGAAGATGCCAAAGGTGGAATAGAGGGCAGTGCTGGCGGAGTAGGGTACCCATTGGAGAGTACGGCACCGGCTATATCCGGAGTGTGATAGGGAGAGAATAAGTTCGGGAGGGTTGTATGGGGAGTAGTCCACGGGGGATATGGATATGATCTGTTTATAATTTGATAAAGACTCGGGAAAGAGTGAGGTTAGTTTAGAGCTTACCCTCCAGCCTGTTCGTTCAACAAGGCGACTGCTTGTTCTCTAGCTCTTTCCCAATACCCGCTGTCTCTGCTTACGATTCCTTGGTTTCCTTGGGCCCGATTTGACCTTAGATACTGGATCTCATTCGTATACTCTGAGTGAGCCATAGTGCTCGAGTACAATGAAGGATTGTACAAGGGTTGGTTGATGAAGGATGGAGGCGCAGCAGTTATAGAAAGACTGTCAAGATGGCGCGCAACTAGAACAGCGATAAATAAAAATCTTGCTCGGATACAGAGGTTGAATTATACCATGGCCTGAGGGGACAGCAGAGCTGATTGGATAAGACGCGAGGAGACGATGAGAATCTCTAACTGATCTGTTGTGGTCGCTGTTCGCCATGTCGCAGGCGTAACTCGAAAGGAAGCGATTAATATATTAAGTATCACGAGATGAGCGCGTGTTCCGGCGCTAATTTAGGTCCACCGCGCTTCCAGGTTCCTCTAGTCAACGGGCTCGGAAATAGCGACTTGTATGCCCAGTAACTGGGATTTCTATCTAGGATCCGGCCAATAGCAGGCTCCTTCTCTCTTGCACCGCCCAGCTCCCCCATATACGCCCGAAACAATTCACGAGCCCTTCGAAGTAGGTTTTATTCGCTAATGCGTCACGTAAAATCATGGGTGACTTACGGAGTACAGCGGAGTGCGCATCATCTTCGAATTTTTGAACTGAGTGCATCTGCACCAAACAATACCGATCCATGTTTCTCTCTTCTTCTCCTGAGAAGTCTTTCTCCCTCGCGTTCATCCGTACACCATGCTATGGGGATTACACTCGAAAATGTAATTTAACAACACGTCGAAGCTTTTTTCTGTGTCTCTTCGGTGCTCTTTGATAGGAAGTGGCTCCTGGATGGAGCTTTGCGATCTGGAGGTAATCGCGTGCGTAAATCGTGACTTTCCTTCCAACCATGAAGTGGGCTCTAAGTTTCTCAACCTTCACACTCAGCCCCACCCTTAGGTTATGTACATAGATTCGCTATACTCTACTAGTGCGCATGCTCATGTAGGTATGTATATTCCAGTCAAAGGCCTCTCTATCCAGTACTGACCTGCTGAAACCCCGTCAAGCTCGAACACGGGGGACGATTGGCTGTAATGAAATTATTAGTTTGTGCCCGCTCAAAAGTCAATGCCTTGTCTTACTTATACAAGAGGAAGGTTCTTAACCTCTTGACCCTGAGTACATATTGACTAGCTGTAACTTGGCACTTCTAGCACGGTCCAGGTCTCTAACCATCGTTCCAGGTCGTCCCCTTCTTATATTTACTAACTTGTCTCATTATTTCACTACAGACAGTAGCCCCAATCATTCTGCATTACAATGACACTCTGGAAACGCTACAAGGAAGATTCTAGGCGCGTGGATCTGAAGCTCGCCATATCTGAAACATGATGCATGACCACTCCCCGATTTTTCATGAGCTTAGATTTTCCTCCTAAGTACATGCACAACGTCAAGCCATTCTACATATCTCCAGGTTGTCCGTTTGGCTGCTTCTTATCCAACGTTGCTCGTACCGCCCTTGATTCCGTTTACCCGCTTATTATAAATGAACCAACCAAATTTTGATCCTCTCCATTCCGACTGCCCACTGACGCCGCCCCCTGAAAGCCCTCATTTAATCTGACCTTTTCGGTGTTTCTTGCAAGGCTGCAAAAGGATTAGATCATGAAATCCGGCGTACTTACCGGAATTATCGTTCTCACCGACACAGAGGTTGCTGCATATAAATCGCACTCAAACGAGTTGTAATCTGCTATGATATGGTCAATAAAACTCTCTCATCTAGTATGCAGTTTTTGCCCGAATCGTACTTCACCCTATTGATTGTGCATTTTACAGCGAAAGCACACTCGCGGATACCTTCATTTCTCATATCTAGTATACCCAATTGCTTCCTATAACTTGAATGTTCAGGCTTTCGAAAAAAGAGTCTGCATCGTAATGTTGGCTAATGGGAAAAGTCGTTGTTTTGGGGCATGAATGCAATACTTAGCTCAGCGGACACCACGACCGCCCCTAGCCTGCGGTCGCGACCGTGTTAGAGGTGAATAATGAGCGCTATCAACTTGTGCAAAGTCTGCATAAACACCTTACTTATATACATGGGTCAGACATTTTGGTAGGCTTCGATGAGACTTCGAATCTCTTCCTACGCGGACAACGAAACTAAAATATTGTGCTTCAGCGTACGCAGTCTATGATACGACTAGGAAGAGTAACACTCAATTCATCGTACTATTACCTATTTGTATATGTAACTTATGGATTGAAAATTCGAAAAAAGTAAGTATGGCTAATAAACATAGTGCTCTTGGTATTCCTATAAAGGCAAAGCGCCGAAATTCCCGTCAGGATTTAATTTATTTTGACAGGGCGTATTTTGACGAGTACATTCTCGACAAACGCGTTTCTCTTCAGTGCCACTCCCGGGAAAAAGTTTGAGCGGTTTCTTCCCTTTTCTTCCAGGTTGATTTCTTCTCTGCGTACTCTTTTGTGTACTTGCATATCTACCCCTGCCTAGTTAATTCTCCCATTCTTTCCATAAATGCTAGACAATTGCGTTTGGTCCGGAAACTTGTGGAGATTGATATTGATCCTCCGGGACAGATGATCAAAAAATTGGAGTGAAAAGATTAATGAACGGAAGGAAAGGGCGGCTTCTTACAATTCAATTGTGCATAGGAGGAGTCTATCTTAAGGCGGTGGATTTAAATCAAGGAATCATCCTTCTTGATCAACACTCTGAATGATGGCTCGCACGAAGGTGTATGACAGTGGGTTGACTAATTAGCGGCGAAGAGATCAAATATCACTCGTTAGATACAAAGATATATTATTATCATATAACGGTGATTCAAACACACGATAGCAGTGATCAAAGAGTGAAGTTGCAGGAAAAGAAAGGCTGTAAGGTATATGTGCAAAGGAATGGAACAAAATGAAGACACAATTGTCGATGGTCGCCCACTGCAAATAAATAATGCGAGACATTTAACAAGAGATGCGCAAGACTAAGTACAAATGCTATTTGAATCTTTTTGTGCACCAGGAACAGAGTCCCACCTTCCAGGCCACTATTGAGGAGTACCATATCCTGAACCCGGGGCAGATCCATTATTAGGCGGGGTTCCGTCGCTGAAATAATGCGGTTGATCCTGACCTAGAGCCGGTAGACGAGGACTATGAAGATATCCTGCACTATTCGAGTACATCGACTGATTTCCGCCCTGAGTCGAAAACGGATTTCCAGAGAGCGATGGTGGGGCAGACATTGGAACAGAAGGATTCATATATGACTGTTGCATCGAGTTGGGATAAATGTTCATATTACGACCTCCTGTTGAAGGGTAATCGAGGTTCCCGCCGGGCATCTGATGGTGATGTGGCCGAGGCTGCGGTAAGCCATGTATCCTGCCCGAACCAATGTAATCAGAGGAATGACCACCGGGCATCGAGGGAAGCGACATCGGGTGGTAAAGATTCAGGGAATCAGGAGTAGTCGCGGGTAAAGATGCGCGCCGGCCTAATGGATCAAGAAGGCCAGAGAGCGAAGTGCTTCGACCAGTCGGAGGAAAGGGAGCGGTCGTTGTGGGGTTGGTCGAAGGTCGAGCAGGAGCAAGAATACGACGTCTAGCCTGGATAGCGTGGCGTGGATTTGATGAGCAAAGCTAATTAATCAAAGGAAGATCAGTATCACTCACGTTGATCATCCAGTTCGAAACCTGGCTCATCGAGAGACCAGTAGCATGGCAAAGCTGCTTTTTCTCCTCCTCACTGGGATAAGGATGATCGGAGTGACGGTGAAGCCAGGCTTTCAGGAAGTCCGTGGTTTCTTTTGGTAGTTTGCCCCTTTTACGCTGTGGGCGGTCTACCAGAGTGGAGGTAGATACAGATTGCGATGGGCGGGAAGCAGATGAGGGCGCAGGTGGCATCTGGGAAGAAGTGTATTGAGGGACACTAGGAGGAAGGAAATCCGGGTTGGGAAAATTCCACTCGGTTTTTATGCCCGCAGAGAATGACCTGCGATCTTGATGGCCCGAGATACGAGCCGAACCTGCGAACATGTGTGCCTGTGTTGGGGCGCTAAATGACGCATGGCGTAAACTTTCATCGTATTTTACGGCCGGAGCGGAAAGTTGACCGGGAGTAGAATTGGGTCTCACGATTCCGGAGGGAGAGCTGTGCCAATTGCTGTCCACATCTGGATAAGCCCCAGGGTTAAAATCTGAAGGGGAACCGTAATTAGAAGAAGTGATTCCAGTGGAAAGGCCAGGAGTAGGATACGAATCATATCCTGGAGTGATACTATAGGACAAATCGGTGGAAACCTTTGAACGATTCTTGTCGTCATCTGCAGGATTCGAAGGGGGAAAAGTGTACGCGGCGAGAGAAGACTGTGTGGTTGGAGCATACGACTGACGAAGACTAGGCGGAGGATATGGCGAATGCCTGATACGGTCTGATGTCAAGGTGGGTAAAGATGCGCGGCGAAATTCATTCGCAGGCGGTCGTAGAGTGTTATCGTCTTCGAACGTAGTGAAGATAGACGGCAGTTGGACCTTAGCGTCCTCAGATTTGATTTCCCAGTTAGACTGATCCACATCAAGTGCAGGACGAGATTTCTTGGGTTCAGGTGAATCTGAGGGCGTCATGGGCCGTTTTTCTGCACGGGAGAGAATACTGCTGTCTGTGTCGGCAGTAGACGTACCCGAGCTGGACATTCGACGAGAATCGTAGTCGAGATCTGTGGGCCTGGATAAAAAGCGTCAGAGATATAGAAGTTTGAACTTTCGAGGAGGTTATCAAACATTAGTGCTGGTGAAGCAAGAAGTGGAGAGGAGTCGTTGATATAATGAGTTTTAGAGTCGGCTCTGAACGTCAAGATGACAGCTAAGTGACAAGACAGAATGTTTTCTGCTAGGGACTTACAGGGCGAATTGAAGTTGAGCGACGTTGTATGAGTTGAGCTCGTTGCCCAATGATTTGGGGTCGTCAATCATCGGCTCCTAAGCAAACAAAGGAAGGGGATATCTCAAACGAAAGACGGAGCGAAAAACGGAGAACTATTTAAGGTGCGAAGATGTGTGGGATAGCCCAGAAAGACGCCTTGTCCGAATTCGGTAGCAGATCGCTCAATGATTACCAATCATCTTTTGACCTCCGAGTCCCCATCTGCCATCTAACACTCTACTGAAAAAAAAAACTCTAATATCTGCCATCCGTCATAAAACAACTCGTTTTTCAGCTGGCATCAACACCTCAGCGCTTTCTACTCTTGTACTTATCTGTCCCATGTTTTCATCCCCTTTTTTCATCTCTCTCTTTTGGTTATATTGCGGCTTACAGCATTCGGTCTGATTAAATGCAAGGCACCCATGAACGGGTCTTTTCTCGAATAGTTTTTCTTAGGCACATATAAACCATTCCGAACCAGCAAAACAAACCGAGAAAACAACATTGACGAAAAATAAATGAGGTATGTACATTTGCTACCCCCTCTTCTTTCGTTCCCCGAGGATACCTACTAAAAGCTTCTCCGCCTTTGATCGCTCCTTCTCCGTCACTTCAATTCCGTCTAGCATCCGTATTCGTTGACACGCCTGCATCACTAGGCCACGATAAGCCAATCTTCCGATATACGAGTCGTTTGGTAGGCCTCGCCGGAACTTGGCGTCCAAGTCTTGCCATGCAGATTTACTGGCCGCTTTGTCTCCCTTCCGTCCGTCCTCAGAGGGTTGCAGTGCACCAGGAACATCCTTCACTAGCAATGGGAGGTACCAACCTAATGTACATGGATTCATCCTGGTACACAAGGTGCAATTGAATACATTAGTGCCTCAGAACAACATGGCGGTACTTATACGTACCTGAAATCGAGCATCTCGACTTCCGGCATTCGTTGCAGTAGGTGGATCAAAGCTTTCGTTCCTTTCAGTCTTGAACCGATCATTGTCAGTTTCTGCAGCCTTGTCAGCCCTTCCAATGGTTTGGCGTCCTCCAAAAAATTGTAATTGAGGTTTAATACTCGAACGTTGGGAATCAATGATGCTAGGCTCTCGGGCATGCTAGTGAGCCGACATGCTGCAAGCTCCAGATAAACCAGATTATAGCACGATTCCGTGAGGAATCTTTTCCCACCCAGGGCGATTCCTGTATTGTAGGTGTCAGAATCAACTCTGTACTCGATATACTACAAGTACTTCACCAGAGAGATAGAGTCGCTTTACATCTCGAGTATCCCGGGTTAAGAACTTGCTGTATAATGTGTTAGCAAATGACTCCCTCATCACCCTCACAACTCACCATCCCTTTCCGCTCTGATTCCGAAGACTAAGGTTTTCGAGCTTAGTGAGCCGGTTCACCTTCGTCAAACCTGTCAGCGAATTGTTATCCACATAAAGGGTGCGAAGATTTGAGGTGAAGCTAGTATCCAGCGCACTCAAGCGGTTCCCACTAGCACGAAGTATCTTCAGCCTAGGCATGGGACTATCGAAAACGAGCATCTCTAGCGAATTGCTATCTGTTGCGAATGACAAGAAACCCAGTGAGTATCACAGTTGAATGATTGGTGACCAGAAAAAAATTGTTCTACCGTTCCCGGCGGAATGAATTGCAACTCGCTTTGGCGTCCTGAAGACAAACCGAACGACTCACCGACATTCAAGGCAATCAGAGATGGCAGTGAGGCCAAACCTATCAGATGATCCAAACGATTCTCGCTGATGTTCAACATTTCGAGTCGCGTCCTAGTGAGCATTAGCATTGGAGGTAACGAAAGCGTGAGCTTCATGAAACGAACCATTGATACTGGAGGATATCAATCGATCGAATTCGATTGCCCTGTACGCTGAGTTTCACGAGCCCATCCATGTGTTCCAGTCCTTCCAGGTTGCTGATTTTGTTCCAGTCGGCCTTCAACTCCCGAAGGTGTCGCAGGCAAGATAATTCTACCAAAAACGAGTAAATAAGATATAAGCCAAACAAAAAAAAGTTAAAAATCGCACGGCTTAATGATTCCACCTCGTTCTTGCTGATGTCCAGATTTTCAAGGTTCAACAGATGATGATATGAGGTAAGCCCTGTCAAACTTGAGAATGGTGAATCAACACCTCGGAAAGAGGTATATCACAGTCACCAATTTTGCTCACCTATTGCAGGCAACAGAAAGTGTCCGTACCGTACTTGGTACTCCACTAAGCCACGAAAGTAAATTCAAATTTCTGTTGACGGCATTCTTCGTCAGGACAGCATAATTTCGTAATAGAAGAGATAGTTACGCACAATTGGAGGCAATCTAAATGCGGTAGAAACTCCTTCAGTCGAGCGACACTTTCAAGATTCTTGCCTGAAAGGTCAATAGAATGTAATTCCTCCCAGTGCGGTTCAAAGGGCTCCACGTCGGTAATGACCTGTACCAATCGATCATGTGTGACAGCAAAAGAACATTCCGTCAGGAATGTCGCATTTCCTGCATCCATCTCGGAGTGTCTCTGGGACTTAGAGAATGTGCGGGGTAGCCCACTTGAAGACTGTCCTTTGATTTTAGTGGATGCTGGCTTCGTCCCAAGAGGTTGAATTTCTCGGTCAGTGTTCGAAAAGGACTTTTCCGAATTGTAGTCTACCGGTTCCGCACAATTAGTATTTTAGGTTGGAAGTATGGGCGACAAATGACGTGACACTTACCAGAATCCTCGAGTGCCACTAGCATGTTCACAATGCGCCTAGACCGGACGGAGGGTACAAATCCAATCCTGCTACCCCCTAGAACGTCGTCGAATTCGGCGCTTTTGTTCAAACCGCGGATAGGTCCATCCCGTTTTCCGTCTGAAAAGCTCACAGATCGCCGATGCTTCGATTTCCTTTGCGGCGTTCGGTACCGTGCAACACTTACGTCTTTGAGTACTGACGCAGGTGTCTTCATCGCAGAACGCATGCTTGAGGGTGAGGATACCGGACGGTAAGGAGTGCCTGGAGAGCGAGATATAGCAGGTATCATTGAAGGTTGAGGAGCTGCTATTATCAACCCGCTCTCGTGGTCGTCTTCTTCCTCGTGCCCCTGTGCCCGGCTCTGTTCATTTGCTTGTTCATCCTCTTCATATTCTGAATCATATTCGATAGGATTGAATGGTTCATGAGCAACAGTATCATTTTCAGAGTCGGAAGTCTCCGCTCCGTCATTCGTGATAAAATCTGACATGGCATGAACTAGGCGGCTATTTGGATGATCAGTCTCAAAGCTCGTCAATTCCATCTCTTCTGCGTCGTCAATTTCCGATAGTTCCTCCACGAAAGAAAGTTCACTGTGGTTCAAATCGACGTGTTCCTCTAAAGCAGCTGTAGAGTCTTCAAAAGTTGAGCCAGAATCATCCTTTAGGCTTTCGATATCACCGAATGGATCTTCGCTGATTTCCTCTAGTAGGGAATGATCTTCATCGAGCGGGGCGCTGCTTTTGACCCACTTCATCATGACTTTATCAAACATCATGTTTCCAAGTCTGTCTAAAGGCGGTACTTCACTTGGGGCAATTGTTCGAATGTGAGCCGGGCCAGAGTGCTTGACATAGGATGGGACGCTACTGGTAGTAAGAGTCGTTCCCGATGACGTGGTACTAGAGGACACGTATCGTTTTAGATCGTTGTCTAAGGGCGACAAGCGAGAAGATGAGGGAGCGGAAGGAGCCATATCATGCATTGATGATTCCAAAGAAATGCGAATGTGAGGTAATTGTGGAATGTCTTGTGGTCGGCATGAAGAAATCGATATTTGGGAAAAGTGGGGTGCTAAATCATCCTCTTCCCTCCGGATAGTCGATCTACGAAGGTTCGGGCTTAGACGAGGCTTGCTTCGTCGAGGAGATTGCCGCAGTAGATTTGGAGCACTACTCTCAGCAGCAGTCACATATGATTCGCTATCCCCAGAGAAGATGCGTTTTGAGCCTTTCATGTCGTTCTTGATTTGAGCCATCAGTGTAGCGGCCTGGAGTCGGAATTTTGTTGAAGAACGCACTCCAGCTGCCAGAGGCGCGGAACTCGCAGGCGAAATTATAGGGTCTGTAAGTGTCAAATCATGTAACAAAATTAGACAGAAGGGATATTCCACGCACCCGTGTCTGATGTATCCCGTTCTTGGGCGCTAGCAACTGTGGAGATGGTTGAAAAATCGCGAGCCTGTTGAATTTGCTGCATAAGGGATCGCGATTCCCCAACATAGTCCTTTCCCAAAAGCTTCGGTCGTGGTGATTTTCCGTTCCCTAAAAAGTCGCTCTTGGGACTGAGTTTCACTCGTTTCGCGCTGCGTAGATGAGGATTGAGCGAACCAGTCACAGTGGCCTCCGAAACTCTAGACAAACCCTGGTCAAGGCTCGCGGGTGAATTTGTAACACCAGATCCCAATGCAGGATTAATGGCAATGGAATCGACCATAGCAGATAGGTGATCTCGAGTATAAGTATCATACTGGAATTGAAATAGTCGAAGAGGAGGATCAGTAGAAGGAGGCGCATTTGTCGTCCTAACGGTCGGATTTCCAGGCGTGCTTTCGGCTTGGGGCCGATTGTCAAGATTGAGAAAGACATCTCGAGGTGCGGAGAAGGTGAATTGGCAGCCCACACTGGGCTTACTGCCGTCAAAGGAGACCATGTTCGGTATGTCGGTTTCCATGATTTCATTTGTCTTATCTTCGCCTGGGGAACGAGGAGGTCGCCGAGGAGAGGATGGTTGCGGCGGCGAAGGAGGTTCAAACATCCTTTCAAGGGGCATCGGACTGAAAAAATCCTTGATATTGGCCTTCTTATTCCGCCCAGGGGTTTTGGGTAAAAGTGGTATGCTGGGGATGCTCTGATGAACCAAAAATGTTCCCATCGGTCCTGGACTAAATACAGGAGAGGATGTGTTGGAGATAGTGTGTATCTGGGTGGAGAGCGGCGCCGTGAAAGAAATTGAGCGAGTACCATTAAATTGGTCCTCGTCGTCATACTCTCCACCCTCCGCCTCTGCCTCTATCCATTCATCCTGAAGTTCCTCAGTTTGCCATGCTGGACGAGATGTTCCAGACACGTTGAACATAGTCGATTGAAGGTAGTGAAATAGTTTGTGATAGCTGTTCGCCTGATGATGGTTGAGAGAGTGATATTATGTAAAGTAAACAAGGACCCATAACTTCCACGTGATCGTGTAGATCAATCGAGCTGGGTCATCCGAAGAGTCTTTAAAATTATTACACAAGGAAAGGTCTTGAACTCATCCACATACTCAACACCGGACAAACTTGTTTGTGAGATAAGTCAGCATAGGCTGTCTTGTCTCCAGTCGTCATTCAAGCTTATACGAATCTCGAGCTACCTCAGGTTGATTGTTTTTGACGGCTGATTCATCTGTCCAAAACTTCAAGTCTAGATCCAACACGACAACATCCTCTATTTCAGAAAATAGACCTTCCGCCATCTTCACAAGACTTTCTTGTCAAGAGCTGTTCGTATTCGAATCGGCCCTTCCTCGAGCCTGAGGTTCCGCGGCGATTGTGTCGCATTTTTGAAAGTTGACTACCCTCGGGACTCGGGACGCGCAAGACCTGCAATCGCAATTTTGTCATGCACAGTCTCGTTTGTACCATTTCGATGCCGCAAAGCTTCAATGAGCAACGAAGGATAGGTCATGTTTTCAATTATGTACACACTCATCACCAAACTCAATTTTTCACCACCGATTTCTCGGCCTAGTTTAACAGAAAACATACACACTGATGGAAATTGTGATATGTATAATGTTTACACAGGATTGCATCCTTCAGTCTTTTACTGGCATGATCATTGACAATTTCGGAGGAAAAGTATATACATATGCAGCGAGGCCACCTAAAACGAAGGCGGCACGACCAAGCCCTAGTGCATGCATGTATTCCAGAATCACCGTGTCATTGTACACATTCTCCCTCTATCCTTCACTTCCCCAAAGATCCTGTTGCTGAAATTCCCAACGTTCTTCTGGCACTTCCTGTTCCTTTACTAAGCGAGTCAACACTGGGCAGGAAGAGCCTCGGGTCTCTGATCAAATATACGGCATATGGACAAGCGAATCAGCTGCAGTAGACTCTAGCGCTCACAGCGAGCGTCGAATCTTTAACAGAGGCAGGCAGTCCATGTCATTCGAGCGCATCGGCGATCCTCTCTCGACAACGATCTACAACGATCCAAGGTCAACGCCCGGAAATCATTTTGATGATCGACAATCGACAATGCCCGAGGGGGATCTACAAAGGCTGTGTTAAGAAGGTTGTGTTAATCGCTTTAACTTCCACTTCCTCATTCTTCCTGTTTTTATTTGCAGTGGATTTGATACTACTAGTCTTGTCGTACCTTGACAATAGATTTGATTCTTAAAGAACGCACAAAAGTCATTTTTTAGTGCTGTGACAATCCTGATTCAAGACTCGAAGTTCCTGGATATATGGTTCCTGCACTTCATCGCAGATATCCACATTCCATCCTCGTGATCTACATGTAGCAAGGCGAGTGAAATGATAAACGTAACTCAAGTGACTTGTGGAACTTGTTATTATGGGTAGGCTTCGCAATGATCAATCCTAGGTTGTGCTTGTTCCAGACTGAACGAATTTCTAGTGCCTGTGATGATGAGATCCCTTATTGTCTGACCAAGCTCGAATCGTCCCGGAGGGTGACAAGGGGTGACAGTGACAGGATGATCCAAGGATAATCAAATGATGATACTGGATAATTTATCATGTCAAAAGTTCAGGGGTTGATTTTAGATGACACGACTTCAAGTTGAATGTGTGTAAGTAAGTACCAGGAGGTCGGAGTCAGTCTATCCTCAGTAATTGGGTTCTAATGGCGGACAATAGCACCCCTTACCGAGGCATGTAATGGAGCTGAGAGATTGAGACCAGGGTATTGGTAGGGCCGGTAGGGTAAGCCTTTCGAAAAGCCAATTCATTGAGATCGCAAGTATAATGTGAAACTACAATCTCCCCAATAGACTTCATCCAATAAACTTCACAATTTTTATACTGCACTAATTAAGCTTGTCAAAGTCATGCTTCCAAGAATGGGGATTTGTGCGGGGTAGGCACAACATTCATCTCACATTCAAGAGAAATACAATTTCATACTACTCAATGCTACATATGTTATGTATCCTTCTTGTGTGATGGGTGAAAAGAAAAGTGGATGAGCAAATAATGTCATTATTGATATCACCATTTGATTACTGTGCAACACAAGAGCAACAGTCAAGTGGATACACTGAACACTGGGCGGAAAAGCCCCCCCTCCCCCATAAATCACGTGACTTCCAGGGATATTACAGAAAACTTCTAAAATTTAAAACTTTCAGAAGTTTACAATAAGTTTTGACTCTTACAAGAAGGGCATATATATTTTTTTGCATCCTATAAGATTGCTGTAAGTAGCATTACTGTCAAGACCATGCTTGGCACTCCCTGCCGGTGTCGGCCTTCTGAAGATCTTGGACTTATTGTTCTTTCTTGTTACACATTCCCTTTTGACCTGGTCTACTCTTATTGTCTTATTCCTGTGAGGCCCTGGCACAGAAGGCCTGCTCTGGTCTTACCCAGACTGGGCCCAAGCAAACGCAGTAGCCGCCTAGGCCGTACGAGGAGGTATGGGAAATGCCGATACTGGTGAGGGGAGCCTAACCAGAGGTAGTTGTGGAGCTTGGGTAGACCTAATGGAAGGTCCTGAAGGTGTAGGACGTAACGCGCAAC
>MU795455.1:0-21816 GCA_027886305.1 Lentinula aff. lateritia | reverse complement strand
AGTGTGAGTTGAAACCGACTAATCATTTGTCTTGTGCTAACACACCATCTTTGATTACTGCCAGATAGCTCAACTGTCCATCAACATTAGAAGTTTACCGTTTTGGAGAATCAGTGACGTGTCTATCCTATAGGACTTGAGCGTAAAGTTGGTATGTAGTAGTAACATGATGAAAACGAGGCAATGGATTTCGATGGTCAATTTTCAAAGCATGCAGCTTCATGCTCATCGCGATTTGAAGAAACTCGCAACAGCGGGAGAAGCCTGATACTTTTCTCTATTGCTTGTGAAGAACCAAGTTCGGGGGATAGTTCCATTGTTTGATGAGCGTGTAAATTAAGCTTCCACATTTGACACAATGTATAGAATCTACACTTTCACAGTTTCGTTCTGCACATGCGAGTGCACTCCGAGGTTCGAGAATAGTTGCGCTGTACCTTATTCATTGAATTGTCTTTCCCATCAGCTCCGGGTCTTCAGATTCAATCTTTGATTGGTTGGAAGCTTGACTTGTTACTTTTTCGTCACTGGTACGTGGGACTGACTACGTGGGCACAATTTTGGCATCATCCGTTAATAACAAATCATGACAGATAGATAACCTTACAGCTGTTGGCGAATGTGTAGCATACTTTTCAGAAGATAGATCCCTATCGCTCCTCTGAATTTGTTCGAAGCCTTTGCTTATGGAGCCTTGTCATTGGAATTTTTGGAGACAATGTGCTACAAGCATTATCTAAGGTAATGGAGTCTCTTCATCTTAACCTCCTTCCACCAGGAAGAAGGTTCAGCAGAGGTTACGTTCGGAGTCATCCCAACTTGTTCCTATATATCTTCTCTAAAAATGCGAGGCAATTGCACATTAACTTACAATGTACAAGTTTTCATCATTAGTGGCCGACATTTATGTTCAAGATACCAAAAATGGGTTCACCATTCCCTGTGGCAAATAACGCTTTACAACATTGGAACTCAGATTCCGACAGTTGAAATCAGAGTTTAGAGCGAAATTGCCCAGCATGCTGCGTTTGGCCTCGGATAACCAGATGGACAATATCAAATGCTGCACTGTCTATCAGCCAGCTGATGGTATCACACAGGAGTATCTGAACTTTCATATCACTGTCAAGCGTCTGTTGCATGATAGATACGAGACCCATGATTGGACTGATGCACAAATTTAGCAATGGTCCGCGGATATGTAGATGGAATTCGAAACTGCCGGACATTGCTTATAAGTATAAGTGATATCATCGTGAATGAGATTGTATTCAGCAACTTACTCAACTCCCCTCCGCCATCATGTCAGACGAGTCCTCATCAGATTCCCCAATCCCCTCAAGCTCTATCCTCCTAGAAGAATGGTTGAATGGTTAGACCGGTTTGAAAGCTTGGGAATTTATTTGTATATTGACCGAAAGAATTTCATGTTCTGTATAGGATTTTATTTATTGCTGGTTTGTGTCACGCTCTGGGCACTGGGTGAGTATGACATTCACTTCTAGTATGCTGTATTTCAACAAATTCACTGTTATTTCCAGGTAAAAACAAGCAATACAAGAGATCTCTTCGATATGCCCTCCCGACCATTGTCATTCTTCAATATGTTTTCTCCACCATGCATTCGGTGACACACTGGGTATATCTAAGTACCGCTGTTGATCTTGGTGAAGCACAGATTGGAGATGAAGCCGTATCGAATATTCTTCTTGAGAGTCTGACTCATGTGAAGCCCTGGCAGGTTGGTGTAAGGGGTGTGTCATTACTTGCAAATGGATTCCTTGCAGATGGTTTAATTGTGGGCATTGCAATATTTTTTGAGCAAGATACTTGGCCACTGATCACTTTTGTATGATAGCTTTGGAGAGCATGGGTAGTTTGGGGTCAGAGATGGATTGTAATTGTTATACCAATGATATGCTCTTTGGGTGCCGTTGGTAGGTTATCATGACTTCAAATTTGGATCGTTTCACTCATGACGACATCCTAGCTTTATCTGTCGCTGCAATACCGAGTGCCACATCAGCAGACAACACCCTCTCCAATATAGAGTCAAATACCTTCATTATTCTGAATACCGCAGCAGGAGGTCTATCCATTGTCACAAGTATCACTGGGACATCGTTGATTATCATAAAGATAATAGGAGCACAGAGACTGACTGCAGGAGTATTCCCTAACAGGAGGAATCGGTACAACGGGGCAGTTGAGATAATTGCTGAATCTGCGGTGTTATATTCAATTACACTCTTGTCATTGATTGTGTGTGTTGCTACAAAAGACACAAATACTTTCTATGCACTCAATATTCATGCCCAAGTTGCGGTGAGTTATTCTTTCTTCTTTAGGTTTCATCACAACAAAATTTTTGAACCTTTTTGCATTCAAGGGTATAGCTCCTCTTCTCATTATCCTACGCGCAGCAGCAGGATATTCCAGACCTGATTCAGTATGGAGTAGTAGCATAGGTGTCCGTACTGGAGTGGAGAGTGACAGGGTCACTTCAGGCATCAGATTCAGGATACCTGAGAGCCATGTCACGTTGGACTTCGAAGGAGAGCAAGGCCAAGTATCTGGGCAAACTGGAACGGGAGAAGCTTCGATAGAACTGATACAGGCTGAGAACAAACAGCATCATGGTACTGCACTGTAGAGGACTATTCTTTACATCAACCTGTAGTACACAACTCACAAGCAATATTCACCTTTGTACTCTATATTCCTTAGCAATTAGTCACTGTTATAGAGCTCAAGATTTAGTCTGAGCAATGTAATGCCATTACTTGAGACACAGCACTCATTCCTTGACTATCGAGAAAGAGCGATGGTTAGACAGGTTGAAAAGAGGAGCGAAGGGACAATGAACAGGCTGGGGGTAGTCTCACATCTATGAGATGATGGAGAACACCAACTCGAGACGTGGCCCTGGATCAAAAGCTGAAGCCATGATCGCAATAATGAAAACTTGCACTGACACTAGAAGTACCATTTGTTGACATGCATCCCAGATGCAATATTGACCTTTACACACACATACACATGGCAGTGCACATTGAAAAGGGCCACTAGCATTTGCAGTACCACCTGCAGTGATAGTCACTGCATGGTATCTGCATTCCACTGCAGTGTACCTGCATGCACCTGCATCACACTTATGGCATATAAATGCCGGCATTTATATATATTTCGTCTAATTATGTTATGCTATTTTGGATACGCTTGTGCACATTGAGGTTGATATATTGCTTGGTTTACAGATGTATGTAAATCCTCTATGCTTAGTTATGTATGTCACATGCACTTGAGGTTTAAAAATGCATATAAGAACCAGCAGTCACAGCTAATATTTACTTGTGTCTATCATTGTGCTCACCCATTCATATTATCTGCAAAACCTGTGTGATCATGACAGCAAGGGTACTAGCTGGACGGCACTGTCCAGCCAAAAGCACTGAAAGCAATTTCCAGAAACCACTTCAGTGCTGGTCAGTCTCCTAAACGAAAATCTAGGATGTACAGATACATCTGCATGCTCCTACCTTTTGAATGAATTCACCCGGACTGTGACTACATGCCGTACACTGTAACTGCACACACCTGGATTGTGACTGCATGCAACTGTACTGTGACTGCATACATCTGCACCTTACCTGCACTGTGACTGCATTCACCTGCATTGTTCCTGCACTCACTTGCAGTCTCACTGTGGGCAAAAGGGCTCTGTACCTTTGCATTGAAATCATTGGGGACTGAATCCTGCATTCAATCACAAGGCTCTAATTGTTTCTATACACTACAAGTATTTTGAATACATCTTTCGGGAAATCATTGAGCCACCAATATTGTGAAGCTACCATTCCTCCTATAATTCTCACAAATTCAGCACTATTGGCATTGAAATGTGGAGGTTATTCTGGGTCATTTGTGGATAGTTAAGATCATGAAGGGGAGGAAGTTGCCTTGCCGATTTTGGCCAATAGTTCTGGAACATCATATGAAATTCATGATGGAAATATTCTTTCAATCTCATGGTATTGCCAGGTCTAGGTTAAAGAACCTAACCAAGAGACACAGAGCCATGTATAAACACTGGTCAAGGACTTACAAAAACAACTTAAACTGTAGGAGATACTTGATATAAGAAATAGTTTGATTGGAAAATTCTAGAGGACAGTATGTGGTATTGTTATACATTTTTTACTTTTTGGAGTTCTCCTTGGCCAAATTCTCATCATTTATCCACTGCTTTTGAAATATCCACCAAAATTATTGATGGTGGTATTCAAAATTAATTATTATACCAGCTTTACTTTGTGAACACCAGCTGGTATCATATTGTAGTACAAGAGGATATTACTTTTAAGGCTGAAATTCTAATGATACAAGATACAGAAAGCCTGCAGAATTAATGCCAAGGAGCCTGGCAGTGGACTTGACAGAATAATGTGATCACTATCCAATTTCAATCAAATATCCATTCAGCCCCTATGGGCCATTATACTGCCTGTCATTGTCATACAAAGCATTTATAGAATGGGATATATTTTGTACAGTGGAGGATCATCTATTTACATATATATTTGAGTAACTGCAGGGCTACTGTGTGCTACTGCATGTCACTGCATATGTCACTGCAGGACTACTGCACATGTCACTGCATATGGTACTGCAAATGTTCTGTGCCCCATTGGAAACATGTGCACACCACCTGACTACACATATGGGTATATATCTAGTCCATTTCCGTACTATAGTCTAGTCACATCGCATATTGACAGAACTCGAAATGTCTCAAGCAATTTTGGACCAGCATGAAGACCAGAGCAATAACAGCTGCAACTTCTCATCTGTTGAGCAACAGTAAGTTCCTGGGGATGCTAGATCTACCCATAGTAAGCTTAGAGATTCCATATCCTATCCTCCTGCAATCAGAATGGAACAAGGACATGCATATCTGCCAGCACACAAAGATGAAACTACAAAATACAACTCTGCTTCAGCAGTAATTGGCATAATTCCCACTGAGTATAAGATATTCATCATATATTCGCCATGTGTTAGGAAATCTCACATTGAGATCATGAAATTATGAGGATAAATATGCACCTGACCCTCTTGGTAAGGAGATGAGTGACAATGCCCAAGTGTTTAAGGTCTACTTGGATGAGACAGAAAGTCATGATGATGATATGGTGGGAGGCTTCAAGGAAACAATGAAACAATTGATTCACTACTGGTATTTGTGATAATGAACATTTCGAGGAGCAGGGCTACCCATCATTGTCAAAAGGCTCACTGAAGGATGCTGAACTTGAGTATTTGGATGCAGGTGACAGGATGCATTTAGTCTCGGCAGATATTCTTGCTTGGCTTGTTTCATTGGAATCCAATCAACATGTTGTTTCCCATGCGATTTCCGGGATATTAGAACCCAATGATGGAGATATTTATTTTACCTACATCTATTGTTAAAGATAAACACCATTTCTGAATTCATTGCAGGCATCAGCAGGATGTGGGAGAAATTTGGATATTGTCAAATATCTTGTAGATAAGGGTGTGGATGTCAATGCACAGACTGGAGTATATGGTAATGCATTGCAAGCTGCAGTAGGACCTGGGGGAAACCTGGATATTGTCAAGTTTCTTGTAGAGAATGGTGCCAATGTCAATGCACATGGGGGGGAATATGGGAATGCATTGCAAACTGCAATATCTTGGGGAAAAGTGGATATTATGAAAATTCTTGTAGAAAATGCTGCCAATGTCAATGCACGTGGAGGAGAACATGGGAATGCATTGCAAGCTGCAGTATGTTCAGGAAAAGCGGATATTGTAAAATATCTAGTGGAACAAGGCGCTGATGTAAATGAGGTCACACTCCAAGCAGCACAATCAGTAAGGAAGTTGAATCATGTTGCCAATTTTTCAGGGGTAAATAATACCATGTGTGTCATAACTAGGTCCAGGAGAATAGTATAACTGTGAAAGTGTTGAGTAAGATAGTTTAGTACCTTTTCTCGTTAAGTCGACTTGTTATATATGTCACAGTAAATCATGTATATAATGTACATATATGTGTACTTGCAAATTTGTGACTGGCTCAGGTAGTAGTAATTGAAGCCCCAGAGATTCAACAAATTTCGTTGGTGCCTCTTCACTTCTATGTGAACAGTCCTCCTGTTATGGGGCACTGTGTACTATTGATTTTAGTGGAATTACTGCATTGAATGGTGAACAAACATTGTAAATACTGAAATTTATCACCATTGATTGATTGTAAAATGTTTTTGTCCTTGGATCGTGTTGTACAGGCTGTAAAAATTTTGTGAAACCTGTATTTTGAGCCAATTGTTTGAAAGTGTGCGTCAGCCGGTACCCTTGTTCTGACGGACAGTTTTGTAAATGAGTGTTGCGATAGTTCAGTCCAGGAACTGGTCGACCTGGGTCCAGATATTCAATCTAAGTTCCAGACTCCTCTGACTTGACCCTGAACCTGCTGAACCCCAGAATTTGAACTGACAGGAGGGCCCAAAAGTCAAAGAAATCGCATCTCAAGCTGTCATACAGTAAGGTACCTTGCCAATAATGTAAAGATATAAGAGCCTCTTCAAAAAACACTGTCAGAATGCAGAATGCAGAACTGGATCTTGGCCGCTTGTAGTATGTAGCTCTTATTGTACAAATCAATGGATGTTCTTGCTCTACTGCTTTTTATATGCCTCTGATTTCCCCAAACAAATATATTAGCAGGGTATATCAGGGTAATGGCTTTTAGATTTCAGGTGCCGCTGACGCAGCATGCCTTGTAGTGCTAGATAGAGTTCTTTACACCTCTGCTACATACTACACTCAACAATATCACAACTCGGAAAATCAGTGAACAGGATGAACTTCTGCAATCAGATTTGGTATGTGTAGAGCTCAAAGTCTGGCTTCATGTGTTTGTCCATTTCCTTAAATAGTATCTCCATCAGCTAGGATATGGCAATGGCAAATACATACCATGTGATGAACAACTGGTTAAATTTCTGTATTAGTCTTCAGTATTTGATATTGCAAAGATTAACAAGGGAAGCCAATGCTTAATGCTCTAATCAGCCTGACATTGTTATAAATACATCTTTATCCATTGATACTTCCATTTCATGTGTATTGCAGTCTCTTCTCCCGGTGTCTATAATTCCCATATCTATCCACCATAGAGATTCCTATCCCTCCATGCTAGTACCTTCATTGCAATCCAAAATCGTGGGCCCACTCCAAGAAATTAGAATTGATTACATGCAATGGATGGATCAAATAGTAGCACAGAACAATACAACAAAGAGTTGCAATGTGTAGCAGTGGACAGTGTGAGATCTAGAATGTACGTGAAGCTTCTAGGGAGGTCCTGATGACTAGGGAGGTGGTCAACATACAACTTAGCATCTGGGGAGCTACTGAGGAGAAGTGATGTGACAAGTATACATTGGGAAGCTTGAATCCAACATTCAAAGAAGCCTAATTTTGGAGAACATGTAGGAGAGAGTGCTCAGCAGTGTGAGAAGACTCAATTTTGTACTATATGACATATGTTCAACTGAAGCCCAGTATGAGTTATGTTATTACCACTACCTGAGATATAGTGTTTGTTGCTTAACTAGCTCAAAAAGCACACAAATATCAGGGAAATAGAAGTTGCTTATACTATGTTAATCTGAAAAACCCATTTCTGCAAACACTATATTTAGTATAGGAAAAAGTTGAGCCTGAGAAAGTGTACACTAATAGTGATATGAAGAAAAGATAAGGTTCATTTCTCTTTATAGCTGCTAATAGAACTTGAAGCTTCCTAAGAGCATTGAAGATGAAAGGAAAAGTAAAGCCTATCAAGAATGAATAGGTTATCTGCAAATGAACTCCTATGAATGATGAAAGGAACAATGATGCACACTTGGGAACTCAGAAAGTAGATAATATAGGGAAGAGATGAGGTGGCATGAACAGGTATTGAACCTTAGTGGTTCTATACACATTCTATCAAGAACGTCGACTATATGTATGAAAGCAAAACAAAGGGAACAAGAAGAAAGCACCAGTTCCGGATGCGTGAAAATCAAACACGCGGCCCAATATGACCCGATATACTTCCCAACATAGATTGCCTAGAGGCGGGAGGATCTACAGCAGCATCAGTCGCAAGCTCATCTTCTCATCCCTCCGATGGTCCCAGGGATGATGGTGCAAGTACCGCACCAGAATAATTCCTAGAACCAGCAGTGAACTCTTGGACCGAGCCGTGAAATCAGCATTCTTTACACAGAGAAAACATGACCACCAAGGGAAGGGAGACCGTGACTAGTGACTCGTGGTGGAGAAACGATGGGATACCGATGGGAGCCGGGACGAGTGACGCTTCGGTCATACTGTGACATGTTATGCGTAAACAGAGGCGGGATGAAGGAATGTCGATGAAAGAAGTCGGAAGATGATGTCGGGGAAGAAGCGTTGTCGTGGACCAGTAGGCGACTGCATCAGGCTCATCGGCCTCCAAAAGCGTCTCCTTCTTTGTGAACGAATTGGGGATCGTCTCGAGACTAGCCGTGTAGCAACAAGCGAGACGATGATGTCCCGCTGACCAAGAACTGCAGTCTAGACACCTCGCCTTGGTCGCCTGCGTGCTACTCACGTGGGTCATATATGACGGTGAGCCGAGCGGGGAATTGGAGGAGCGGGAAGCTGGAGGAACCCAAGAGGTCGACGTTGACATGCAACATTGAGCGCTTGAGCACTAGGGATTGAGATGGGAGAGTGAGGCGGGATAAGTGGATATGGGAACGTGGTTGTTGAAAGCCGTTTATCGATGCCATCGCGTTCACAACTTTTGATCGACTAACGGAGGGCGCTGCTATCACCAGAAATGAGAAACTGCTATCTAGTGAATTGGGTTCTAACGCAAGTGGTAACACACATAATCTTCTGGATATACTCTCTGTTATCTTTGTCAAGGGATCGCACAGGGTACCTATTATGGCCTGACGGAGGTCCGGATTTCAATGACAACCATGGGTCAATGTGTCGGTGGTGGAGCTCAAGCTTGATGTAGGTTCACGTTGACATTCTGAGTCAAATAAGGTGTCAAAAGGAAGGAAGAAACGAGCGAGGAGAAATATTCAAGTAGTTTTTAGCTTCGAAACTTCCACATGAACACCGAACCTCACCTGTTTGTTTTCACCTTTGCTATGTCCTGCAACCTCACCAACGAGTTACGCCGCCTAACGAAGACGACGGAAAATGATCAATTGCGGGAAGGAGAACAATGTACGAATAATTTAGCGCTCAAAATCGATGTTCCGACTGTTATCCACATTCAGTTCCTCATAATGTCACTACATAATTATGTACCACTGTATAATTCACACAAAATACCCCACCCACCAACTCACCAACTCACTTTTCCTTCCTTGCATCAACCACTCCCAGAGCCTCTCTCTTAACATTGCTCCAATGTCCCTCCTTATCCTTCTTACTACGGACTATGAAACACGCAATACCCATAAAGTTCGTGATATTATTGTCCACAAGAACGCAAAATCGCGCCTAGGCAATGAAGGAAATGTCGAAGGTGGTGTGGACGTAGAGAGTGGTGAGGAGGGGTGGGTTGATTGAATTTAGCGGGGATCTGGAAACGACAGTGCGCGCACGGTATAATGAGTAGTGGTAGGTGATCACAAGAAATTTGTTGGATAGAAGGAAATGAACTCTCACCTCCCCAGCCGATTCCCACGCAAAAAATCCAATTCTACTGCTCCAACGAGACTCTCACCAGTCCCATACGAGGAACATTGTCTTCATGAGATGGGCATATATGCCGGATTAGGTCCGGGTACCCCGTTGTCACCCGTTTTTTCACTAATAAGCTTTACATTAATATTGACTAGCCTGGTGGATAGTCGCCCTTACTTTCAGCCAAAATAGGGGAATAATTCATTGTTGTGTCAGCCTTTCAAGGCATCAGCTCTGAACCAGACTGGCATGGTAAGCGATGTCATTGGGGTGTATCATAGTTACAGGGGAAGAATTAATAATCAATCCTCCACAGCTACTGCGTGCTTTTAGGCATCAATCGAGACTTGTAAAAGACACATAGGAAAGCACTTTAGGGAAGTATTTCCCTGTATAGTTAACAGTACCCAGAATCATGGCTGGGACACATTGCATGGCCCAATGACATATGTCCATTTTCAATGTCAATCAAAGTTTAATTTCAGAGCTTATAAAATATGATAGTGATTCGATGAAGCCCATCATTCCTTCTTGCTTTTCTACCACCATTGTTCATTGCAAGAGCTCACTGACAGTCAGTATGTTCAATTTCTCCAGTCTTGAATTTTTTTACATCATGTGTTCCTCCTAGGTAATCAAAGAACTACCTAAACAATGAGTGCTGGGTATAGTTGTCTTAGAACACTTGTCATTTATTTTGAACTCACAACCCAATTAACTATTCATAGCATGTTTTACAATGCCAGTGATTTTGCCATCTATGGCGGAAATTTTACAGTCATCAGTCAGTTATAAAAACTGTACATATATTGCTTGGAACTGAACGTATTATATCCTATAGCAAATGATGATAGCCATAAGATTCACAAATGGCTCAATGCACCAGATTGTTCAGCCAATTTTGTGACTGCAGCAGACAACAGATGTGCAGGCACTGGCCAATGGATATTTGAACTTGATGAATACAAGAAATGGGGATCTAACCATGGCATTCTGTGGATTCAAGGACCAGGTTTGACTATGCTCTTGGAGGAAGGAATGTTTTGACTCATCAGAAACTATAGCTGGGTCAGGAAAGACCTTTCTAATGTATGTGATGACAATAATTTCAGCTGACTTTCATGAAATCAAAAACATTCTAGCACAACAATCATTCAAAACCTGGAAAAGATGAACCAAAGAAGTCCTATTTGGTATCATTATTTTGATACTCGGGATAACACAGAGTCAAAGACCACATATAGGGATTTCTTGTTGTCTTTGGTTCAGCAAATGGGACTATCGAGTGAGAGTGTTCATCCTGCTCTCAACACCCTTTACAAGTCAAAGCCATTTGGGCAACTCACAAAGCAGGAACTTGAGAACATATTGGAAACAATGATCAAAGACAGAAATAATATGACCATTGCTGTTGATGCATTGGATGAATGCCAAGGGGCAGATGCAGACAAGGTGTTAAATTGGCTGGCTGCATTCTCAAATCAGTTGCGGATTGTTGTGACAAGCAGATTGAAACCAGAATTGGTTGTACAAAATCTGTGTTATCTTGAACTTGGTGGCCTAAAGTCAAGAATTGATGAGGATATTGCAAGTTACATTGAGATTAAGATTGATAATGAACCACAGTTCAAAGGTGACATCATTGGGGAAATAAAGGATACATTGAACAAAGGTGCTCATGGAATGTGAGTAGTAATTATTGAGAAGCAATTCGAAAATTAGCTGATCTGTAACAATGTCTCAGATTTCGCTGGGTTGACTGCCAAATGATGGAGTTGCAAAAATGCAGGAGGAACAAGGATGTAAAAAAAGCTTTGAAAACATTACCTGCAACTCTCAAGGACACATATGACCAAACCCTAAGAAAGTTAACAGAAGGAGATAACAAAGATGTACAACATCTACTTCTGTGGCTTCTCTATGCTTTCAAGCCATTGACCAGGAGAAAAGCCAATGAAATATGGAAAATTGACCTCTCAGAGCAAAAGTATGATCCTGATGAAATGGACCTTCAGGTGGAGAAGGATATTCCCTCTTCATTTGTGACTGTAGGACGGAATGATATCATTCAACTTGCCCATGCATCAGTCAAGGAATATCTAATTTCATATCAGCAATCCAAAGAGATCAGTAATTCATTGTCATTCAATGAACACTTAGCTCATGATATAATGACCCAAACAACCATCATCTACCTCATGCAATATGAGCAGGCTTCACTTTTTTGGCATGGTTTTTGGCATGGTTTGTTGGCTTATGCAGTAGAATATTGGCTGTCACATGCATCAAAGGTGGAGGAGTTCAAAATGGAAGGCCAGAGTCAGAAATTGATATGTGCAATATTGACAGACAATAAACAGTTTTCAAGATGGGAAGAAATGTACATTGTCTATAGTTCTTGTGAGAGAGAATCTACAGCAGGCCCATTATACTATGGAGCACTCAATGGATTGTATGGGGCTGTTAATTATCTGATACAAAGTGCTCATAATGTGAAGCAATTTGTTAATGCACATGGGGGACATTATGGGAATGCTCTCCAAGCAGCCACTGTAAAGGGGCATGAATCAATTGTGAAGTTGCTGCTGGAACATAATGCTGATGTTAATGCACAAGGGGGGGAATATGGGAATGCTCTTCAGGCAGCCACATTAAATGGGCATGAATCCATTGTGAAGTTGCTGCTGGAACATAATGCTGATGTTAATGCACAAGGGGGGGAATATTGGAATGCTCTCCAGGCAGCCTCATGTTGGGGGCATGAGTCAATTGTGAAGTTGCTGCTGGAACATAATGCAGATGTGAATGCACAAGGGAGAAAACATGGGAAGGGTTTCCAAGCAGCCTCTGTAAAGGGGCATGGGAGACAATATGGGAATGCTCTCCAGGCAGCCTCATATTGTGGGCATGAGTCCATTGTGAAGTTGCTGCTAAACAATAATGCTGATGTCAATGCACAAGGGGGGCACTATGGAAATGCTCTCCGGGCAGCCTCATATTGTGGGCATGAGTCCATTGTGAAGTTGCTGCTGGAATGTAATGCTGATGTCAATGCACAAGGGAGAAAATATGGGAATGCTCTCCAGGCAGCTTCATATCGTGGGCATGAGTTCATTGTGAAGTTGCTGCTGGAACATAATGCTGATGTCAATGCACAAGGGAGAAAACAATGGAAGGCTCTCCAGGCAGCCACATTAAATGGGCATGAATCCATTGTGAAGTTGCTGCTGGAACATAATGCTGATGTCAATGCACAAGGGGGGCACTATGGGAATGCTCTCCAGGCAGCCTCATATTGTGGGCATGAGCGTATTGTGAAGTTGCTGCTGGAAAATAATGTGGATGTCAATGCACAAGAGGGGCACTATGGGAATGCTCTCCAGGCAGCCTCATATTGTGGGCATGAGTGTATTGTGAAGTTGCTGCTGGAAAATAATGCGGATGTCAATGCACAAGGGGGGCACTATGGGAATGCTCTCCAGGCAGCCTCATATGAGGGACACAAGTCAATGGTGAAGTTACTGCTGGAACATAATGCTGATGTTCATGCACAAGGGGGGGCACTAGGGGAATGCTCTCCAGGCAGCCTCATATAAGGGACACAAGACAATGGTGAAGTTACTGCTGGAACATAATGCTGATGTTAATGCACAAGGGGGGCACTCTGGGAATGCTCTCCAGGCAGCCTCATTGAATGGGCATGAGCTTATTGTGAAGTTGCTGCTGGGACATAATGCTGATGTCAATGCACCAGGGGGAGAATATGGGAATGCTCTCCAGGCAGCCTCTAATTATCATCATGAGCCCATTGTGAAGTTGCTGCTGGAAAATGGTGCACTCCATTAACTGATAATGAACCTCCTCATGTTTTGAATTGTCTAACATCTTTGTAATTGATATTTTCATTATATATAAAGCAATCCATGTCCCTTTATTCAAATTTTGTTTCACTTTTTTTAAACATGTTTGCCATTTGTGTTACTCTTGATACCTTTGACTTTTTGTAACATTTATGGCCACAATGAATTCAGCTCATGATTTATTCAAAAATTCTTTCCAAAAACATGAACTTGCAAGGAATTCATCCAAAATCATTTTTTTCCAGGTTCATAATATGAAATCAAGAATCAAGGTGGGTAGGAAGAATCCCTGTTGGGATCTTCTCTCTAAGTACAGAATCTGTAACCCAGAGCACAGGACACTACCAAGCACCACTAGGTAAGTAGCAGGCACAAAAAGCATCTGCCATGTCTGGCCACACCGTGGCTATAAGCCAAGCTCTTTGAATGAATCCGGAACACAATCTGATCTGATTCTACAGTGCTTAAAAACAAGATCCTCATGCAACACAACTTGCCAGGGGAATGTGAGGCCCTGGCACAGAAGGCCTGCTCTGGTCTTACCTAGACTGGGCTTAAGCAAATGTGGTAGCCACCTAGGCCATATGAGGAGGTATGGGGAGTGCCGATACTGGTGAGGGGAGTCTAATCAGAGGTAGTTGTGGAGCTTGGGTAGACCTAATAGAAGGTCCTGGGGGTGTAGAATGTAACATGTAACCACTGCCTTGATGTGGAGGGGAGGTGTAGCCAATACGAGTGGGAAGCTGTGGGGAGCTTAGGGAGCAATCAAACGGGGTTGTGTGGAGATCATAGGTGTCTAAAGGCAGAGGGTCAAATGGGACAGTAGTGAAGTTATGAATAACACCGCCGTTACACTGCTAGTCCCCAGAGATTGAGAGTAGAGAAGGAAGAGAGCTAAAAGCAGTCAAGTTGGAGCAGCAGTAACACTGGTAACAAGGAGCGAACCAAAGAACTTCTAAGTCCTAAGGATAGAGTCAAGAGTACTTCAAGGCGACAAGCCTGAAGATTAGATAGAGACAAGAAAACAGAGGTGATCTCAAGTCAATGAAGACGATCTAAGTTGAAGAGGGGAATCTGGGTTGATAATTAAACTGAAGCACTACAGTATGGTACAGGCAGTATGTATACCTACTAATTGGCATATCAGAGCGAAGCGCCAGACTAGCTACTAGGAGTTATACATATAGTACCTTCAGGGTAGAGAAGAAGACAATAAGGAGAGACTAGAATGGATGGGTATGTGTAGCTGTCATGCCTTGCCCCGGACTGCATAGCCCACAACCTCTGTATCATAGTTCCCAACCTCCCTAGCCTCCCTTCCTGGACCTCCCAACTTCCCTTTAAACCTCCCTACTGCTAAATAACCTCCCCAACCACTAGCTCTCCTCCATTCAACCAAATAACACTACTACAGCCCTGGGACCCTATACATGCGTCCATCATTCCGTTCTCATGTACTTAGACCAACCCCATTAAGTGCCTGGTTCATACCATGTCCCTTTGTTAACTTCCCTGTACATATTTAAGCAGTCTCGTAGCGTCCAAAAGCCCAGCTTGGTATATTTTGAACACACACCCTTTTACATAGGTCCAGTCCCTGTCCCTTTGTACCTGCTAACCATATGGAATTCTCTTTACTCTCTGTTTCTCTACTCTTTTCTCTTGTCTCTACAATCATCTATACGATCTAATACACACTTTCACTTCATGTCTAAGCAACCCAAGTGAGTTTTCAAGCTCCTTTGACCAATACTAAAGCTCCCCCAATGTATATCGTTTGGTGAGCCAACCTCCCCCAAACCTCCTTGAGCTCCCCCATTGCTCCACAAGCTCTGGAACCTTGCCCTAGGTAGCGTCAAAGCTATCCCTTATGTCGAACTACGTGTCGCTTCTCCGTTACCACCTCCACCACTCGAGGACACCAACCACTACCCCCCACTTCCAGGGACCTCCTTCCTGGGCTTATACACCAATTCTGACCCAGGTCTTAAGCTCAGAAGTCAAACCAGGCTGCCAGTTTTACTGCCAACATGGTGGTAGCCGGTTAATGCCTGATGCCTATTGTCAGCGACTGGTTCTAGTAACAGGTGTCACCAGGTGTCACACTTCAGAGAAGGCTTAGAAAGCGGAGCGATAAAAGAGACAAGCAAAAATTCTGGCTAAACCAGGTAGAATAGATGAGATCAAAGCTAGGGAAATACAGCAAGTCACTACAGCTTATATACAAGTAAGTAACCCTCCACCCTAGTAATGTCCGATACTCTGGGTTAGTGGCAAGCATGAGTAAAACATGTGTGAAACAGATAAAACCTAAGTAAAGCAATGTGTAAGTAATAAAGACTCGATCGGCATGCTGTATGCATGTTGTGAGACTGCTGTGTTTAATATAAGTAAAATGAAAAGTGCATGTTGTATCAGTAAGCATCAATAATAGGTCAGGTGACAATGTAAGACAAGATAAGAGATAAGAGAGATGAAAGATAAGACAAGATAAGGAAAAGATAAGATGAAAAGAAGTGATCGTAACACCTATCCCAGAACAGTCATTCAGGGATGAACCCTCTAGTGATGTAAGGACCCTTGAAGGACGCCAACCTGCGGCTCAGGAACCTCCTCCAGTAAATCCTGGGATGGGACCACCACAACGGAGGTATACCTCCATGGGATATGCTCAACCTGCCAGTAGTCCAATGGGAGGTTTTGCCTATTCCCCTAACTGGGGAACGAGAGGACCTCCCCCTGGACTGGTACCACAGCTAGATATGGAATCAGCTTCGAATGCAGGCGGAAGAGTCAGCAGCCAAGTAGCCGCTATAGAAAGAGTACAAGGGAAGAACACGGATCCTCTTACAGTATGACAAAAGGAGAAACTTCCGGAGAGAAGGGTATCACCCGCAGCATCTGAACAGTCTCGGGCGTCATCCAGAGGTTACCGGCTCCTCCCATACAGTCCCTTAATCCTCCTCCTCTGGGACGAGGAAGTTCACTCTCCAGTCTCCTTAAGAGTCCAGCTGTGAATACACCCAACTGGGAGCATACTCACGTGATTCATCATAGTAGGACCAACTTCCCTGTGTAACCATCATCGGAGATGATGTTGTGACTGGAAGATTTCATTAGGATCCTGAAGTGCACCCCGGAGGATGCAGCCTTGGTATTACGGGAGGTCTTAGAGTTGATGGGGATCAAAATTCTGGGGAACAGTATTGAATTTGCAGACTTACAGGTACAGTTCCTAACAGTGGGAGAACTCAGCTAGAGATAGCTCTCCCAGAGAAAGCTCAACAATGGCTGATGACCCCGGCGAACCAATCAGATTTCCTCTGGCTGTACAATGTTCTATTGGACCCTGAGTGGATGCTAGAACTACTGGAAGTAGAGGCTCGTTATGGTCGATCATCCTTAAATTCGAGGGGAATACTCCCCCTCCTCCCTCAGACCCATGGACGAGAAAGGAAGGTCTGCACTGAAGCCGGATTACATATACTGTACCGAGCAATGAACTACAGGTCCGGAGCTGTACGATTCAAACCTCCCCCATCAAGAGTCAACATCCTGAACTATCATGCCATCCAAACGCTTCGAAACGCGAACTTAGCGGCGGCAGCAGCTAAAATCAATGAGGAAAGCAATGAAGATGTCAATTTAATTGCTGCAAAAAATCACAGACACAGAAAATACACCACCATGCACCTCCTCGCACCAGTGGACTCAATGCCCGATCAGGACAGTCCTGTCCGAATTCGCAGCAGACAGATGACGTACACATACATGCCCATGAGGCATATGCACCAACTTCTGGTGAGGAGCGAGGAATTTGAAGCAATGTTGTGTTCTCAGGAGACCTGACACCGGACCTTACTAGCAGAATCAGACACTCTGATGCTGTTGGAGGAACTTTCTGGATTGAATCTAGAAAGGGCCTTGGAATTCCGTCATAGACTGGTCGCAGATAACTGGGGAACCTCGTATATGGTTCAATGCGAACAAGAAAGTACAGGGGAGGTCCATCTGGAGCAATTTGACCAAAAAAGGCAGCTCCATAGTTCTGATGGTCATTTCATGGCATAAAAACATTCATTGCCCAGGAATAACAAGGTTCCTGAAGTCGATAACTCTGGTAACACGCACTGTGGGGAAGAAGGCGTTTTGGTGCCTCCAAAATCCGTCCATTATCCGTAGATTTTTACCAAAGATTTTGGGACGTCGAAAAGTTTGTACAATTCTCAGATAGCCGGATATAGAATATAAAGCTCATATTATGCAGTTATTCTAAGTAATCTCCCAATAAAAGTGAGGATATAATAATGAATTTGTGCCTCGCGATTCATTAATATTTTCGGCTGCCAAAAATTTGGAATAATCATAACATAACCTGCCAGCAAACATGAGGATCATATTCCTAGTTATTTGAAATTTTCATCGGATATTCACCTCACCAAAAACATGAGGTTGTTCAAAATAACCTCGCCAAGGTTATGCGTACCCGATGTCGGGACATCGAGACGTTGAGACGTCGTCGATATTGAGACATCGAGACACCGGAACATCGTCGATATCGAGATGTCTGAACGTCGAAACGTCGCTGATGTCGGGATATCGAGACGCGTGATGTTCAGGACCTGTCGGGGCGTACCAGGTTTGACCTAGCATTCAATTAGTATTGACCAACACGGGCTGAGTAGGATTAACATAACTTCTGACCCCATCTATGAATACACAGAAGGCCCTGGGGGAGGCTTTCTTGTCATTTATCAAAACATAGTGGCTGGATGATATCTACATAAGTACAGATACAATGAACAGGTGTAATTCTCCATACAGGGATCTAGCAAATAGTCAGTCTTGAACATGAAGATATGGATAACAAAGTGGTACCTTCAAGCTGTTGCAACCCTTTTCAGAACAGATTGAATGATCATGTTCCAAACAGTGAAAATGTTACCAATGAACAAAAACTTTTCAATGTGTAGTTTTGTGCCTTCAGAAACAGCACATGAGCTTACTCTTCAGCAAGCAGAGTATACATACATAGAGCACACAGAGTTCTAGGTCTATCCTGGCAAACAATCTCCAATAGGAGATGGACTAATGTTTCTGACAATGGATGAGCATCTCAATCACATAGCATTATTGGTACTTACCTGCGCGCCTCCTTCGCAGGACTGGAATAGGAGGTAGCCACATACGGTTGGGACACAGACACTGTTTGTCCCACTCGGCTCGCCTTCTAGGGAAGTTGTTGGTATGGCCAACTTTCCAGAGCGTGCCGCGTTGGTCCACAAACGTGTAAAGTACGCCCGGCCCATCCGCCGCCGATTTTGGGCGCGCTTTCCAAAATGTGTACAGAGCGCGCAGTTTATGAATGGGGCGCTTTGGCATCGGATCGGATACAAGATAATTAGGAAGAGAAGACTGGGGGGAAAAAGAGCAACATCAAATTAGGTAGAATAATGCAATAAAATGAATTAAACATACTGATTCTGCTCTGGGGCAGTGGAGAGAGCCAGTTGGATGGTCCAGAAGCCAGGTGAGTTGTGCAGAACCTGGTGGATTGAGAAGAAGCCAAAATTGTTGTGGGTCAACTCCAAAACCAACAGTGAGTGACTTGGTGACATAAGGAGGAATGAGCGATGATCAGTCTGTAAATATTAAAACATTGTAGATTTCCTTGGTTCAACAAACAAACAGTGAAAGACAGTAGCACTGGTAGAGATTGAGCTCATGAACAAAGCAATACAGAGACCATAGGGTTGTTAGCACAATATATTGGTGGACAAGTAAACGATACGGGACGTGAGTGGTCCAGACATTCAGAAGAACTATAAAAAATGGCCCGAAATTGAAGAACAAAAACATAACGAAAGCTGAGGCATTGAATGTGTTTATTGATTAGAGAGAGAGAGGGACAAATTGCAGGTAACGCTCTTCTACTGCCCTAAAAGGAAACAAATTGTCAAAGCGACCCTTCTCTGTCCTTAAAAGGAAAAAAAAACCGTCAAAGCGACCCTTCCCTGTCCTAAAAAGGATAGGAGTACTTGAGTACCAGGGAGGGACATTTGATGCTGTTGTAGAGCATGTAAATTTGACAGTACTAGGACGGAACGAGGTCGATATTCAGATATGGGCGTCGGATGCTGAGTAGGACTCTGAACAAACTATCTGAGATCAAATATGGGCTGCTACTGAGTTTAACTCTGTAGCAATCACCTTGTGGAAGATAAATAGCAACTGTGAATGCAGATAAGGAGAGAAAATAGATGTCGCAAGGTGTTGACGAGATTTCGGATGATTTTGTGGTGACGCCGTTGGAGGACAAGACAGACAGAGGAGCACATCAAGTAGCATCCTGAGAAGTAGATTTGCTAGCCAGATAAAGATAGAGACTGCTACTGAGTTTGACTCTGTAGTGGAAGTCTCAGAGATACGTCGTTTATGTGACTGTCACATGCGGTCACAAATCTGAAGTTCAGAATCATGATCGTGACATCGAGACTAGTCTCCCCTTCATCTTCGAACTTCACTTCAGCTTAGTCCTGGTTTTAAACCGGACATAAGCTCGACCAACTTACTGCTCTAACTTGTCTTGTGTGCTGTCTCCCAACGGTGACCTACTTTACCATGGTAAGTATTCGATATCGCAGCGTCAGCTTCCTGATCATCAATGTTCCTTAGGACGAATCCAATCGCAACAAACTGGGGGATGCTACTGATTCCAGTGATCAGGACAAGGATAAGGTGAGGATTTCTGTACAGTCAGACTACATTTTCTCATAGCACGTTAGAACGTGAAATTAGAAGATCACAAGGAGGCTAAGTTCCGTCGATGACAAAGTACTTTGGTACGCCGCCTCACATCAATATATCGAGAGTTCTAATTTTCCTGTATTCAGGTTGGCTTCTCTTCTCTACCCCTCACCTCGCGATTACTTGAAGAGGTATGGGAATACCTCAATCGAAAATCCCTCATCATCCATTCTTTCAGACCTTGAAGAACATGCCTGCAGACGATATCGTCAATGAAGAAGTTGAGGAAGTTTCTCATACATATCACAAAATGTCATGGAGCAGTCCCTTGATCACACAATTCTACGACAAACTGGAACAGCAGGCAAAATGATGAAATCCGGACTTTCGTATTAGTAGTTTGGTTCTCATTCAACAATTGTCCATTGTTGAGACTCAAAAGGACTAAGTAGGTCCAAGTTGCACAGTAACGCAGTAATGCGGGAAATGCCCCGTAATATAATATGCCCTTCCTTGATAAAAATACACTGTTCCACTTTGACTTCGTGATATCAAGCCATTAAGAAGACCAGCGAGGCGACTCCATTAGATGTATTCACAATGTATACGTGATACAACGAACAACATGTACAGACAGAGCGCAAAGAGAGACTGAAATCGGAAGAGGAGAACAGGAAAGCTGCGGGTATGACCACACCTGAAGAGGACTGGAAAGAAGCGTACAAGGACCTTCTCTATCTTTACGTGGGCTTAGGTTGTCAAAATGCAAGGAACACGGCTTGTCAAAGCAACTCCAACCTTGCAACCCACTTGGGGTAGTACAAGACGCGCTATAACTGCCAAGATCGGGCAGTTGTTGAATAATGCTGAAACGATCGACCGGGTGGTAAGCAAGCATTGTTGCATACCTTCGAAGCAGCCATAATGTCATTTACAGTCATCTCAACTCATTGAAATCCTGCTACCCATAAATAGACCACTACCCCTCCAGTATATACCACCCTCCTCTCTGCGCTGGCCAAATCCCTTGTCCTGCAAGTAGAAACGTTGTTGTAATCATGGTGCATGTCGTCACTCCTCCCGTTCGAACCCTAGTCGGGACAACATCCAAATTCAGTGCATTATTTGGTTATCAAAAAGATGACCTTTGTACAAAATTAATCAGGCCGTGCCCTGTGACTTTGTGTAACCTCTCTGTTGTAACGTCCTGAAACGGTATCAGTCAGAAGAAATAGTATTCAAAAAAGTACCCACTTCATAAGGTCTGGAGGAAAAACAAGCTTAACGGGTTTTTCCGGACGAATTAACTCATTGACGAAACCACTTCCACCCTTCGACCATCCAGGTTCTTGTTCTTCAAGCCAGTGTGCATCATAAAAGTTGGCAGGCAGTCCGCGAACGTATTTGCATGTCCACTGGGGTTATAACAATGTTCGAATTA
>MU795454.1:0-21839 GCA_027886305.1 Lentinula aff. lateritia | reverse complement strand
TTTCACGATATCGATTGGGTAACCACCGCGTTTGGGCGTTTTTCCGACGATGCAATGGCTTGTGTCTCTGTAGATGAGACCCTGGTCCTCATTGCTGTGGCTCAGTGGCTCTTTGAAGAATCATATCTAGCTCCAAACTTGGACCAATTTATGTCTTCTTGTTCTTTTGCCGAAAATCCTTCTTTATATGACATGGACTACGTCGCATTTGCTGTAGCGCTGTGTTTCAAAAGACCTCGGGTAGTTTCGGACGTTCTCTCGTTTTCAACCGCTACACCTCCGAGCTGGGCATCCCAACGAGCACACCTCGTCGCTCTCAGAAGGGAAGGAGAAAATGCAACAGCAGATACCATTGAATATTCGCCCGAAAAAGCTTCTCAGCTTGTTTTCTATACATCGTCTTCGTCTGCTGTGCTTGACTGGCTGAAAGATAGTCATGGCGTACCGTTCTGCATGCGTACCAGAGAGGCGACAGTGACGCTATATTTCATCCTTGAGCTCGAGGACTCTGCTCGGATCTGTCTAGCTCTCCAGGGAATATCCAACAACGAGGATGAAGATAACATAGAGATTGCAGCGATCCAGATAGTAGTTGACGGAATGACACCTCTTGGACTATTGGAAGAGGTAAGAAGTGTCTGGTCATTGAAAATATTGCTCATGGCCTTTGAAATAGGGTGATGCTTTTGAAGAAGAAACACTCACTGGGGCATTGCGAGCTGTACCCAGACGATCCTCAAAAATAGGCTCTCTAGGCTTACTACGTACCCTTGTTTCTTTCCGCGACAAAGTTCAAATTCAAGGTGTTCGGTTCGATGCACTAAATGAATATCCAGTTGCGGCACTGAACATCCCTGCTCTTCGAGATGCCGTCAAGGACATTTCCCAAAAAGATGTCTTTTCCAGCATTGTTACGTCTATTGTAGGTGATTTGAAGAGGAAAGCTCCGCCAGAAACATTTGTATCGCGCACCAAGCTGCGTCTTTCTGATCCTACAACGGAAGCGTCTTCATCTACCTCGGTAGCCCCTTCTCCTTCCCGCACCAAAGCAATTAGTGGTAGGAAATTGCGCAGCGCCGACCAGCCACAGACGAGTAACCCAAAAAGCCAGGAAATCAGAACTCGGAAACCTTCGGTTCCCAAGAAATTTTCCAGAAAGGTACCAACTGTTTTGTTAGAACCGGCTACCTCGCGATACAATTTGAGGCCCAGGAAACCAAGATAATATATTGTTCGTGACTTTTATACAATGCTCTCGGAGTAGGTCAAACTCAGATTGTCTGCTCTCTGGTACTCCATATCATGCAAAGTTACTAGACATACTACTTCCGAGAACTTCTTGTCTTGTGCTTTTATATGTGTATGTAGGGTCTTGTAGGATTCTATTGCCCTTGTATTTGAGACCTTAGAACCTTTTTGTTGCAATTGTATTTTTGCAATGTATTGTGAGCTAAGTCAACGATCTGCCGGGTTATCCCCGGTCCGAGATCGCCAGGGCTGTCCTCATTCCCGAACACAATGACATCCTCTGAAGATGGGCAAGCAAGATTTCTCTCCAAATACTTGAACGATGTTTGGAGCGAAATCAAAACCGACCCACAACTAGTTTCCTGGCAATGTTGTGCTGTGCTGCTCAAGCGCAACCCGGATTTGCGAAAGTTAGTGCAAAAGGCATACGTGGAGGAGAATTCGGATATCCTAAAGGGCTATGGTGAGTTCGATTGATTTTTGGACACGGGTACTTACCGAACGTTCAATCCAGACCTTCCTAGTCATCCACGAGCAATGGTGTATTACAGGCAAGAACTATGCGAAATATTCAGCAGGTTAGAAACCATGCGTGAACCCTTAGAAAAAGTGGTGGACGGTACTGCGACATATAATTCACTTAAATGGAACTTAGGCGGCGACTCAGCCTCTAGCACGGATGTGGTGGAACATATCAGGAAACTTAGCATCCCCTGCAAGTATCGCAGTAGCGTACCGCTTCTTGTACTGCACGAAACGGGACGCTTTCAGTCAGAGCCCGAACTCAACGAACGCTTGGATCATATATTTACTCCAGAGAAAAATACGTTCGTCCTGATTTCCTTCTGTCTTCCTTCTATGACTGATATATCCGCAGGTTCTTGGTAAATTCATCAGGAACAGGCAAAACCAGGCTCTTGTATGAAGGTCTTTGCAAGCATTGGGGTCTCTTCTTCACAGCGGCAGTCGACACGTTCGGTCTGGGTTCCGTTGATGTTCAATCTGTCGTTAATCAGCGACTACCGTACGACCGAAACTTCACCGCTGTGCTCAACGATGAAGACGCAACTTCTGACTCTGGACCTGTGCTAGCCAATATTGCACTGGCTTATCGTCGTTTCAGCGAAACATTATTGGCCAGGTTGTTGGTATTCAAGGTATACATCGAAATTGTGGCCAAGGGCGAATTCCAAGAAGTACACAAAAGGCGATGGCTGCTTGCTCAATTACAGCCCTATTTCACGAATGGTTCAGACGTGTTTGCAGTTTTACAGACCACTATCCGTACTTCAAGAGTCACTGATGCATTACTCATTGATTGTATCACGCAATGTATAGAGGATATCATGAATCTCTTCCGACGTCACTCTCCTGGATCTCATTTCTTCGTCGTTCTTGATGAGGCCAATGCTGCTTCTGAAAGACATGGGTTCGCCTTTCGAGGTGTCCATGGTCCGCATCCAGTCCTGAAGGAGATCATAAAAACATGGCAATCGCATCTGCATACCATGTCTTCCACCATGGTAGTTGCAGGAACATGGATTCCTGATGTTCATTTTCAGGAAGACAACTGGAAAGAGTGGCGATGGACATCATCAACTGGCGCTTTCGACAATTTCGAGGATCAACGAGCATATATACTCAAATACATGCCACGCGATTTCGCCTTGTCTGCTTCTGGTCAACATCTTCTGCATCGCATGTGGGTTTGGCTCCGGGGGAGGTGAGCGACATCAGAGCTCTCATTAATTCAGCTATCGCCATACCAAAAGTAGCTTACAGACATCGAATGACTGCGGCGTTTATAACTATTGTGCTTGTTGATGGATTTCGCAGTCCACATCATTTGCTGAACCGTTACATCCAGATGTTCACCGATTTCTGGCCATCTGATGGAGGTGAGTTTATACGAGCCGAATCGCCTCGGTCTTGTTCAGAGCTTGATGGCATTCCAATGGGACAACTTGAACGTAGTACGTTTTCAATTCTATATGCTGCAGAAAACATCCTCATTTCTACTGGAGTAAATCCGTTGCGTGTCAATATGCAACATTTGTTATTGAAGCATCTCATCGCCGACTACCGCTTTACCCCACCATTCTTTCACGAAATTGGTTGGGTAACCACTGCGTTTGGGCGTTTTTCCGACGATGCAATGACGTGTGTTTCCGTAGACGAGTCCCTCGTTCTTATTGCCGTGGCTCAGTGGCTTTTGGAAGAATCATATTTGGCTCCAGACTTGGATCACTTCATATCTTCTCGTTCTTTCGCCGACGAACCTCTTTCATACGACATGGACTACGTTGCATTTGCTGTAGCGTTGTGTTTCAGAAGACCCCGGATAGTTTCGGACGTTCTCTCGTTTTCAACCACTACACCTCCGAACTGGGCATCCCAGCGAGCACACCTTGTCGCTCTCAGAAGGGAAGGAGAAAATGCAACAGCAGATACCATTGAATATTCGCCCGAAAAAGCTTCTCAGCTTGTTTTCTATACATCGATTTCATCTGCTGTGCTCGACTGGCTGAAAGATAGTCATGGCGTACCGTTCTGCATGCATACCAGAGAGGCGACAGCGACGCTATATTTCATCCTTGAGCTCGAGGACTCTGCTCGGATCTGTTTATCTCTCCAAGGAATATCAAACAGCGAGGTTGAAGATCATGTAGAGAATGGGGCGATCCGGACAGTAGTCGACAGAATGACACCGCTTGGACTACTGAAAGAGGTAAGAAGGGCGAAGATCATTAAAAGCGTTGCTTATGCCTTCCCAGGGCGATGCTCATGATGAAGCAACCCTCACTGGTGCATTCAGAGCTATACCTAAACGATCCTTAGATATAGGTTCAATAGGCCTATTGCGTACCCTCGTTTCGCTCCCTGACAAAGTTCGTATCCAAGGTGTACCATTCGATGCACTTGATAAGTATCCAGTGGCGGCACTGAACATCCCTACTCTTCGAGATGCTGTCAAGGACATTTCCCAAAAAGATGTCTTTTCCAGCATTGTTACGTCCATTGTAGGTGATCTGAAGAGGAAAGCTCCGCCAGAATTATTTGTATCGCGCACCAAGCTGCGTCTTTCTGATCCTACAACGGAAGCGGCTTCATCTACCTCGGTAGCCCCTCCTCCTTCCCGCACCAGAGCAATTAGTGGTAGGAAATTGCGCAGCGCCGACCAACCGCAGACGAGTAACCCAAAAAGCCAGGGAATCAGAAATCGGAAACCCTCGGTTCCCAAGAACTCTTCCAGAAAGGTGCCAACCGCTTTGTCCGAACCGGCTACCTCGCGATACAATTTGAGGCCAAGGAAACCAAGATAGTAGGTATCAGTGACACGGGAGTAGGTTATATGTCAAACTCAGACCGTCTGCTGTCTGGTATTCCATATCATAATCATGGCAACATTACTAGACATTACTGCTTCCAAAAAACTCATTGTATCTTCTCTTGTTTGTGCTTTCATACATAGATCGGGTCCTATTGGCGTTGTGCCTGTCTCAATAATATTTTCTATTGCCATTGTATTTTTATAATAAAGAATGTTCTGTAATATTTCTGGTTCGTTGGTCGCATTAGGTGCAGTACGTGTAAGTAGCGTTGTTCCTCAAGGACCGAACCGTACATCTTCTTTTCTAGGTGGGCGCTTAATTATATCTTCCCTTACTACCGTCAGCTATTAGCAATGGGTCGGAAAAACTCAGAAACAATTACTTCAACTTCTCGAGGAAAGCGCGCGCGTGGTGCAGGATACAAAAGAGGCACACGAGGGACTTTCCGGGGAAAATTGAACCGCGAACGGGACCTGGATGACTGGAAGCCGGACAGTATTATCGACTCTGCTGTAGGTGGATCGAACCTTCCAACTGATGGTACTTTCGGGCATTGGTCGTTAAGGGAACACTTGGATTTTAACATATATAATCACAGATGAACAAGAACAAGAAAATAAGCCACGCATTGACGTACCGGTAGCTATGTGGGTAAGTTGTTAGATAAAGCACAATCTGACTCCTCGATCTGAATTGATGACCAGGATTTCAATCATTGTGATCCCCGACGCTGTTCTGGCAAGAAATTGGCACGCCTTGGGTTAATCAAGGAACTTAAGGTCGGTCAAGGAAGGTACAGAGGTATCGTTGTCTCGTGAGCCATCTTCGACAGGTCTGCTCGCTCATTGACAAATAGCCAACTTGTATATTTCCCTTTCAGACCGAAAGGATCTCAAGTAATCTCTCCTTCGGATCGGGACATCATTCTTAAAAATGGCCTCGCCGTTGTCGAGTGTTCTTGGGCACGCTTAGATGATGTACCATTTGGGAAAATAGCCAGTCCCCATGAAAGACTACGTGCGCCGCCATTTGAGCCATCGCTTTCTCTTCTGAGCTTTGTTTTTACCTAGTGCCTTACCTTCTGGCCACGAATCCGACCAACTACGGAAAACCCTGGCGTTTGAACTGTGTCGAAGCTCTGGCAGCCGCATTCTATATCACTGGTTTCGATACATATGCTGAAATTTTATTGGCCGGCTTCGGTTGGGGTGCATCATTCTGGAAAGTGAACAGGTGAACTTCAGGTTTCATTCAGATGTCGCCCAAGCCAATCATCAAGTTTGGCAGACATTTCTTAGAGAGATACCGAAAATGCTCAACACCGGCCGAAGTAAACGCGGCTCAAGACCAGCTCATGGAAGAGTTGGAGAGTAACTGGGAGGAATCCCGAAGAGAAAAGAGTCAGTCCTCGTGTCGCACACGCCTGTACCATACTCATTGCTCCCTTAGACGCGCATTCGAATGACTCTGAAGATCTTCTATTCGAAAACCCGAATCATCAGAGGGAATACGAGTCTGATGAAGACAGGTCGGCTGGTGAAGATCGGGAGCGCAATCCGAGGAAAGAGAGTAACGAGAAACGAGTAAATGTGTCTGTCGTTGGACCTCCTCCATCTGATTCAGAGAACGATTCAGAATGAGTAATTGTGTACTTGTATGTACTTGTATACATTGTCCGCAAGCAGTATGGATGATCTTACATAGGACCTTCCTCGCTACAGGAAATGTGGTTGGCGGTAGAATAAACATAAAAAATTGAATCATCAATGAAATTGTTCAATTCATGAACGTTGCACTCCGGGCAAAGCTTTTGTTGATTCATTACTTGTGCGTGGGAATCAAGTATCCCTCAATTATAACCGCCACCATCTCCCTCCACCTTCTCATCTCAGGAATCTCATAGTCTGTACTGTGGGCGCTCTAATTTTATCATATATTGGTTTCCCGTGAGTTTTGTCATGCTCTTTGGGACGCCAAAGTTCATCTTAGTCATTGCAGTCTACTGTAGTAAAGTTCGTGCTCACCCGGAAATCATCGTGTATCAGGCAGCACGTACTCTTTTGAGCCGTAACTCTACCAGTCGCTCTAACAATCCACGGAAACCCTCTTCTCACGCCGATCCATCCGCGATATCTCTACAACGGCGCCCTCACGTTAACCAGTCAACCATTGTTTGCTTGTATCAGCCTTCTCTTATTCTAAAGGCACCTTTTTTTCTGTGCCCAATTACCGCATATACATCTGCTTTCATCCCTTTTTGCACCATGTCCTCCGACTCTGTTGATGCCACCAACTTCTCCATGTCACAACTCTCTCTTCATTCAAACAGTTCACAAAGTGAGGACTGGGACCGCTCCCTTATCATAAACGAAAAGGACATAGGGAATGATGCAAAAACACCGCGTAATTCCGTCGCGTTCCCCGCAGACGGTGAAGTTTATGCAACTCCGACAGGACCAAGTGGAACGAAAGGGAAGAGGTCCTTGAGTGAACTTTTGAGGCTACATGCAGAGAAGGGAACGGAATGTCGGTTTAGTCCAGAGGAAGCAACGAGAGTGGCGGAGGTCCTTGGACAATGGGTACGTAGTGGTGTTTTGTTTTCTTGTGTGCCACCCATCACACGAATTTGACTCTTTTTTCAGATCAATGCATCATCATCGCCTTATGAAGACGAGGATGATTTCTTTTCCAAGGGATCACAAGATGATTTGTCTTTACCAAAACGCTCTCCGTCTGTGCTATCAAATAGTCGTTCGAGAGGCCAAAGCGAGAGCGCAACTTCGCGTCCCCCTAGTTCCGCAGGAAAACGTTCGTAGGCTTTGCCTTTCGGAATCGGTCATCTTCGTTTTCTTTGTTGCTTATATTGTGCTTCCTTGCTTTGCTCTTCGCTGTCTGATACTTGGGATCCTGCATTATTTATCCTCCTACATAGCTTCGGATTCTCCCCATTCCACTAGAGAACATATCAACACATCACTCTGATAATCTACGACCTCACTTTTTCTCATGATGTTTTTTCGCAGTCCTCACTCCATTGTTGCATTATTTTTACGACTTTCACGACTTGCAACGACCTATCATGAGAATATAAATATGTCTAACGCTGGTGGAGATTTCAATCAGTTTTCACTTCAACTTGTCGAAACTAGATAGATAGATAGATAGATACACGGCGCCACCCTGAGGTGTGGTCCCAAACGCGGAACAGCCGGTCTCGAAGCACTGGCGGTAGCGAGCTCAACCCGCAAGGAGAAGGTAGACTGCCGTCAGGTCAGCGAGGCAGAGGTAATAGTACAAGTACATGAGTGTAGAGTAATAGTGATAAGGCAATAAACAGACGGATTCTGCGACGCGGAAATGTTCCTCAGAGCTCCTCGTCACTGGGACCATCATCTTCCTCAAAATCCAAGTCCTGCTTCACGAGTTGCCAAAGGATGACGGCGTCGTTAATGAAGCGTGCCGTTGGACGAACAAAATCCCAACCAAAGACAAAGGCCTTGAGGTAGTAGAGAGCTTCTGAGTTAGAAAACTAATATTATCTTGGAGTGTGTTAATTAGACAGAGATGAATTCTGTACGGATCAAAAATGAATTTGAAGACAAGCCGAAAGTATATGTATAACCCAACTATCAACAAACTACGAATGCAAAGTGTCCGCTGAATGTTCAGAGGCAGGCAGGTTTTAGGATATGAACAGAGCAATGGTACCCAACAACAAAGCAGACACCATGCCAACTACAACGGTACCGCTCTTTGCAGCCACACCCATGCTGCCATTGGAACTGGAGCTGGATGAGGTAGAAGTTGTAGAAGTGCTAGAAGCAGCAGAGCCAGTAGCAGACTTAGTGGCACTGGCTGAGCCGGAACCAGATGATGCAGATGAGGTAGGCGCAACGGAAACGAGATTCTTGATAGTGCTCCAGGACGCGCTAGAATCCGAAGAAGAATTAGTGTAAGGAATGTAGTTCACAGCACCAGAAGAAGTGAGCTGGACGATGGCAGCGTCGGATGCAAAGTAGGAGGCGGATGAGTCCTTGGTGGAAGGTCCAGCCATCGTTGCGGTGGTGTTAGACTATAATGTAGGCATCAAACATTGTTCGAAACGAATCAAGGGCACAAAATTCCTTACCACGACGTCGATGATGTATGTAGCAGAGCCATCATCGGGAATGTAAGCGAAAGCGAGCTGGACCTGAAAGACATGAACCACATGAGGCGACGTCCCAATGATTAAAACATGAGGGTACTGACACCATCGTTAGCAGGCTCAAAGATTGAGGCGGTCTGGCCGTGTTGCGCAGGGAAGTTTCCGTAAGACTGAGGATCAGGTTGGAACCACGAAACTGTTTACAAAAATGAATACAGAAAAACTTGGGATCAAATCCTCCTTACAGTGGATCACAAAGATGTCTGCACTTCCTGCAGCGACTCCGGGAACATCAAGGAAGTGAACATGGTTGTTTGCAAGAGCCATGACGGGTTGGTAGTTGGTGGTATCGAAGCCAGCTTTTTCAACATCAGTCCAAGGAATAGTCGAAGACTGCGCGGCGGTCGTGATGTTTTCGAAGCTCAGGAACCACAGCTCACCGGAGTCGGAGAGTACGTCTAGACACAAGCAAAGTGAGCACTAAGGTATTGCAAAAAGTAGAATAGAACTTACAGAAGACATTTGTGTCGTGATCGAGAACGGCTGAATACCCGTCAGTGGGACCACCACTGGTGGTTTGAGTAGTCCATGATTTCGCAGTAGGGTCATAAATGTGCACGTTGGAAGGATTAGAAGAGTCGCCATTCAGCACATAAATCCCGTTGTAGAACTGCCAGTTTTATCAGGTTACAACCTAACCATGTCAAAAGTTGCACTGCATTCCTACCTGGGACAGATAGCAGGTGGTGTTGGCACCGTCGAATGGGCTGAAAGAATTACAATTCAGGATCAACTAGTTTCTGTTTCATTGGGATGTAATGAACTCACGGCCGACCCGAAGCTGTAACGTCGGACGCGGTGCCTAGCAGAGATGATATAAGAGCCAAATCCTGATACGAGGTCAAGGAAGGCATACCAGAAGCCCAAGAATCAGAGGTACCAGCATTATAGTCCTTGCCATTGAACCCAAATGCGTACAAGTTCCACGAAGCGTCAAATGCTACACAAGAACTTGCAGCGACCCGGGAGCCGACGGAGAAGAATAAAAGAGAGACGAGAGTTAGTAAACGAGCCATGAACGAATTCTTAGTAGAGAAGTTAGGATGGGGTCAATCCGAGGAGTTGCGTGTCGTGGTGGAAAGAGAAAAAGTAGTAAATAGGGTTGGAGACTATAAAAATATAAATCAATTGAGACTGATGGCAACTTGCCGAAAACTCGTACATCAAGTTCAACGAAAAGGCGACTGCTTGTCCCTGCTTGTTTCGATGATTAAATATGATCAAATGAACGCCCGCCGCGAAGGCAATGAGTGCGCGGAACTGAGCTGCTCAATGTGCACCGCACGAGCCACTCGTAGTCTGTTTCAAGCAGTCATTTCGAATAAGGTATGAATATCCTTATGAGCTTGCCCTTCGTAACTAACAAGAAGTTACTGGATAATTAATGCATGGGTTTACAAGAACCATGCAATAACATCAGGGATTCACTCTAGAGTACGCTAGACAGGAAGATAGATTACACATGTCATCCCTTCGGATGGCCTTGGTATGCTACTCAAGAAAAACTGCGGTATCCCAAGTTTCATCTACTGTCATTCATCGAAGGAGAAATCAAGATGCAGTCGATGTTTTGCTCAACGTCACTAAAATATCCTCTTGACATGTGCTATCTTGTACTGGCAATTCCACTTCCGCCACCGCCGGAACCTCGGAGACGGTACCAGAGGAAAGTAGTCCTTCTTCGGAACTGCTTCTGACCCCATCTCAAGTAAAAGACCCCATGAATATCAAGCGGACGCAGTAGACCTCAGTAATCGAGGGTGAGTGAACTTGGGCTTTGTTTCAATTACCTCTATCTCTATCCTTGCGGCAGCAGCTGTCAGACTGTTAGCCTCAAGGTAGTATCGAAGGTGTTTGTCCCTTTTTGCTCAGCGTATCTCTACTACATTAGTCCCAGCGTCTTATCCTTTGTAGAGCTTATCGAAGGTCTAGACATTGATTTCAGCAGCTAAACCCAGCGGGTACATCTTCGATCCCTATACAAGATAGCTCAGCATGCCTAGAGAGTGGTAGTTCTTTCGATTTGACCAAAGAATTTGTGTTTAGATCTCCCTCGTGTTGAACCCCACGCTTTTGAGCAACTTGATCTTGTATATCTTAACCAACCATCGGCTTTGGGATGTAAGTTGGTGTACAGCTTTGCCCAATCATACTCCATCGTGCATGAACACGGTTTACATACATATATCATGATCTTCCAGAGACGCGTACTTTCAGAATCGAGATGGTTGATCTGGGAGCTTTCGGCTAGATGTTTCTAGATGTGCAACGTGTTCTCCTCATGTTGGGGAAAGAGATCAGCTGATGACCCGCAAAGGAACTACTTGAAAATAGCCATGAAGGCATGAGCAGTTTTTCGCTCGTCGTCCTGCTACTAGATTGTCTTGGGTCCTTCTTCTCCTCGTTGTGCAAGGTTTTGCATCGACGCGGGCAGTGACATACAGAAACGCGTTGAAAGGGCGCGATCACGAGACTTAAATAATTGATCGGCTACTTGCGGTCCGAAGGGCTTGCCATAAAACCGACGGATTCGGATTGCCCTTATTCCTTCCTTCTTTGTTCAACGTCGCGTTTCCCGCCTGTTACCAGCGTGTTCGAGGGCCTCCGCACAGACACAGCCCTTGGACTGCTTCCATCACTCGACTTGAGTTAAGCTCACCCACTGTCCTTTCTTCTAATCCTATACGTCTCTTCCACGATAACGAATACTTATATGACTTTTATGTTGTCCAACGTCCGCGACAATCACGAGGATGCTGAACGTTCTTGCTCGAGTGGGACGAAAAGGAAATCCCTATCTCTGTTACCGTCGTCGCCTACAAAGTTGAAGCGTGTTGATCGCTCGCATTCTCGAGGATCGTCTTTGTCATTGCTAACAGCGTCATCGTTGACGACGTCCGCGATATCAAGACTATCGTCTTTGAGATATTCAAAGCGTTCAGGTCAACCGCCATCGCCGAGCTCAAGAAAGTCGCCTCCAATCTGTACGATATCATTGGAGAGTGTGACTGTCAACATCTGTGATGAAGATAGAAATCTCTCCAAGTCTTATACAGTGCCTTCCCCTTTAGAGGTTGTGGACATTAATGTTATCCCTTTCCCCAAGGCTTCGTCAGATGAGTCGGAGCCTCAACCATCTTCCAATCTGCCACCGGGTCGCCGACGACGTTCCAACCATCTCCTTGGTCATCGACGTTCAAGTTCTGTACACTCGATTTTATCCCAACATAAGAAGGAGAACTTGGATTCATTTGCGTTCCCATCTCCTCGAGTGTCGCCAGCCCCAAAGAGAACGAAATCATCTGCACGCATGCCTGCTAGTAACAACAGCTTCTCGGCTCCCAAAGCCAGCTCATATTCTTTCAAGGATATACGTTTCATTGCATTGATCAGAAGAAGTATCATGCATGGTATGACGTGGAGAGAAGAAATGAAAGCCTGTGGGAGGATGGACATCGACGGAGGATTTAGTAGCGGCAGTGTCACCTTCGACATTCTCAGCGATAGCGAAAGTGACGACGAGGGCGATGAGACTGCTGATCCAGGACACGTACGATCGCATGATTACATTATGCATAACCAGGATGTCCTACTTGTTGATCGGCTGGGCAAACATCTATCTGACTGGGGTTATCGCGAACGAGAGCCGTTTGTGCCACTTTCTGCACCTCCATCCCCTCTCCGTATGCCTCTCGCACCTGTGGCCCTTTCTACTGCCACGGTTACGATCGATTCTATGCCTCTTCTTCAGCCTTCATTGATGGCGCCTCTTGCGACTGGTACCATTCACCTCCCTGACCTCGAAGGACATGCCACGCGTGTGTCATTCCTTGACAAAATTGATAATCAGGAAGAGACTGCAATGGACATGGACGTCGACCGGCCTGAACGACCTACTTCACCTGTGGCACGGTTACTCGAACCCGCTGCGAATATACTGCCGATAACGGAAGAGACTAGTGAACAGCCATCGCCGCCTCTTTTTGAATCCTCATCGTCGTTGACCGACGCAATCAGGGCAATCAAGCCCGCACACTCGCAGCAACACCCAGTCATTGTGGTCCCGAAACCTATTCCGTCTCCCCCACCCGTGTCTCCCTTTGCTCCGGGCTCTCCATCTTCCCACCAACGCGTCCTTAACCCATCTCAACTCGTCGCGACACTTGTGTTACGCCACAGAGAAAAGACGGCCGTAAGATCCCGTGGATGTTCCCAAGTCGGAAACGACACGTTTGGTAAAGGAATGAGGAGGCCCTCGCCGCTAGCGTGCGAGCTGTAGCCTTGGTCGAGAACGGGAGGCGCTTGCGCTTCTCTTGTGGTGTGAAGGAAAAATAGGACTGTCTCAATTATGTCGGCTGGTTTCTTAATTTGTACTTTCGCCGTGCGATTGATTAAGTTGTTGGCTTCAGACATGTTCGTGCTCTGGCGGTACGAGATATGAATGAAGTTTATTGGTCTACTGCATCTAGCTTTGTGAGTATATGTTTATTTCTCTTCACCATTAGATTGCTACCGTTTCCGTGGATGCTTAACCATTGCACAGGAATACTAGTCTGGTCTACGTTCTGCAGGATTTTAAGATTTCCATCACCACGTCTAATAGTACTCATCGACACCAACACAAATTCTCTGCAATCTCAACCCTCTCTATTCTTTGTCTCATCGATCTCCATGCTTTCCACTCATCATCATAATAATCACCCATTGCATTGCATTTGTTCGTCGTCCTATCGCTTTTGCTATCGAATAACACATGTGTACCAGTTATCTGCAATTTCTTGTTAGCATCTGCATTTTTCATCAACTACCCCTTTGTCTGTCCCATACTTACATCCTTCTACAACTCGGTCGACTCTTTGATTGCGGCACCTTTGTGCATGCTACATCTTCAGCCTATCACGATCGAGTCGTGTACATACTTGGCCGAGCTTTTCATTAAAAAATCTTCGTCTTAGCTGGCGGTTCACAAATGATGTTAGTACACATCCGGACTTGATATTCTTCTTCTCCATTATATGTCATTGAAGTCTTCGCAAACTTCTAGCCTTTTCCGGGGGCTTCCATGGTATTAGCGTTGGCTGTCCTGTTATGACTCCTCGTACACGAGTATGCCTTCGTTTGTGACACTTTATCACAATGGAATGTCTTTTCGTCATTGTGGGGTTTTACCAAGTTTTTCCGTGGAGAACCGTACATACAATTTTATGGATCGCGGCATGATTGTATGAACCTGAAAGCTGAAAGCTAAAGCTCAGAGGCCTTTCCGCTACTTTCCGTCGGTACTTATTGGATACCTCTCTCTGTCTTTCCTCATTGAATGACGCGAAATCTAGCGGAATCTAGCCCACCAATAGCTCACTGTGTTGACAGTCGCCACCAATGAGCTTGCAAAGTTATTCTGGCGGTCGCATGACCGCTCTGTATGCAGTATTGAAAGTATGTAATCGCTTCATTCGCTTTATCAGCTTTCTCAACGCGACCAGTTCAAGCCTTACTTTCTCCTTTCTTGTCTCTCACTCAGCTGTATGTGGTTTCGCTTGGCATCCAGCGACAAACATGGCGCATTCAGTTAACCTTGGACCTCAAATCGTTGGCGATAATGAGCTGGCAGAACCCAATGCCACGATGAAGTTGGATTCATCTGGTGACGGAAATCTTAAATCGCACAGTGAGCATCTGGCGATTATTTATATTTCATCAACACTTACTCCAATAGAGTCCGATGAACAACGCTCACACCGGCCGGGTTCGATAGAAATAGTTCCCAACCTAAACATCATCGACTTGACTAGATCACCCACTGATAGCTCCCGGCAAGAGCTGCAAGGGCTCACTATCCACGACTTGGATACTGATGATACTGACGATAGCGAGGAAGTTCCAAATATTAATATTCATCAGGGTAATGCCTGTGCTATCACTTTTCGCAATTCGACCTCATTCAAGATATCTGTTCCACTAGGACATCCTTCGCCCACAGTGCCCATGGTTATACCTACCAACAGGTCCATTCGCTTTCGGTCACGAGTGAGAATAACATCCGGGGTTCACCGGCACCGTGAGCACCGACATCGAAATACCGCTGCTCACAATTCTCTACACCCTGCTGGATTACTTGGCTGTTCTGAAGGAGACACAGCGGTCAGCTCTTGTTCCAGTTCACCGTCGTCTTCGATCTCTGTCCCCATTCGGTTTAGAGAAGACGAAGCGACGGTGTCGCCGAAATGGGGTCCTCTCGGCCAACGCGTCCGATTGTTCGTTTCCCAACAAAAGAATAAAGCTAAAAGGGTTCAGGCTGATAGGGAGGCATACGAACGAGAAGCCAGAAGACGGTATCTATTGGTGTATGGCCCTGGTGCTAACTCTGTTTCGAACTTTGCTCGTTCATCGGCAAATGATCATGAACGTACACCTTTGCTGGGTCCTGCGAGAACAGGACAGCAAAAGTCGCCTGCAGCCGCGTCGTTTGACGGCGATGATTCGGACCTTTGTGAGATCGAAGCGGAGAGTGATTACGAGGCAAGGTTGAACCATGACATTGATATGATCTTTGGACAATGGCCTAAAAGGCTATTGAATCGTCATGTAAGCATCATCCTTCTCTATGGGAATAGCAACCCATTTCTGTTTCTAGTGGTGGTGGTGGCAAATAAAACCTATAGTTTGCTGCAATTACGCAGAAGACTGGGAAACGGAGTTCTAACGCAAAAACATGACTGCGTAAGTAAGTAAGTATGTGTGTATACTGAGCGGACAGAAACTTGTTTTGGAATACTTGTGTAGTATAGTACTTAAGTGTAGATTTTCACTCTCGTCTGTTGTAATCTAATAGTAATTATATGGTAACAAAGGTTGTCGAGCGCTTCTCAATTTCGATGATCAAGCGCCCAGTGATGCAAACACAGTCACTTGTTATTCTTTTTCCGGAACTGAGAGTTTGCGATGTTTCCGACAGTGGCACGATTGTCCAAAGCCTCCCGACGACCTCTGACAACAAAGAGAGGAAATAAGGACTATTACAAAGGTCTTTTTTCAAAACTTGGAACTCCCCCCTTGAAATTCCATCCTAATTAGAATTCTTCCAGGTACTCGTCAGGCTTTTCTCCCAGGTGGCCATCGCACTGGTGCTCCAGGTAAACATGTCGTTCGGGGAAAGGCGAAGTATCGTCTACTGGACGAAAAAGTGAGAGTGTTTGTGGCTCCGCCATTACATGTCATCGAATCATCACCGGTGCGTTCCTCTTCATATTCTCTTCAGTTCTTTGCTCAAATTGAACACATCCTGCTCCATTCGTAGCTCAAGCCGTACGTCCATACTTCTGTAATGCACACCAAATCTCAAGAACTCACGCCGTACGGAAAATTCAAAACCGTTGGTGGTTTGACATCGGAACATTACTTCAAATTGCTACGAACCACTGCCGCAGAACAACATAAACGTGCAAAGAACGGCCAATTGGTTGAGGCAGATGCCCAAGGAGCTGTAACACCTGATGGCCAACAGAATCCAACACTGTTAAATAGGGCTATGGAGACATTGGGGTTGCGATGATAGTGTGCCCTAGTGAGTTCCAACTGTTGAACGATGCGAGAGAGTTCTTATGTCTCTAATTCGATGTGCAGCCTGAGGACGCACATTCCTTTTATCTGTCATAACTACGACGCTGCCCGTGTATATCTAGTATTCACTATTCAACTTTACATTCACTATATAGAACCTCATCATGACAACCGTAAGTCAGTGACTGTTCATAACTAAGACTCCGAGTTATACATGTTATGTTCTCCCTCAACTTGAACATAGCCACTTATCACTAATGGTAACAATAAATATACACACTGCTAAGCGAGTAGCTGCGAGTTGTCTTCCTCCATCACGTCGGTTTTGGTGTGTCTCATAATTATTAATGAAAGGATCTTCTTGAATTTTTCCTCTATGTAGGTATGTCGGCATCAGAACCACCCGATGAAATTGAAGAACACGCTATTTCGGAACGATGGCGAACATTTTCGTCGCTTCCAACCACTCAACTTCGCGCGATATTAACACAGGAGCAAATCGATATTCATATTCTTCGCGGCAAGCTCTCTACTGCGGAGAAAAAAGTCGCGATGATTAAAACCATTCTATCTCCGTTTTCGCGTCTTCCACAGGAACTCATTTCCGAAATATTTCAATTTTACTGTGCCACTCAAGGTGTCATTTACGACGCGTTCCAAAAACGGAATTCGCGAACTCGCCCCTCTAAAGTTGACCCGGACAGAATCGTATCTGGGGTCTTCACGATCCCTCCTCAGTTAATCCTCACACAAATCTGCAGCTATTGGCGAACTGTGGCCCATGAGACGCGATCTCTTTGGACGAACTTAACCGTATATATCCAGACGGGCAGATTCACTCACCACGACCAGCTCATCGAAAATTGGTTCAATCATAGTGGTCAGAATATGCCTTTAGACATTTTCCTATCCGTTCCAAAGGGCAAAGGTCAAGTTACCAAGTCCATCATGCTCAGTATCATCCCGTTTGCAAATCGTTGGCGTCGTCTTGAGCTCTCGGCCCCATTGCAGACTCTCCGGCCGCTCCTCATGAGAACTCTTGATGCTCCTTTGCTCGAGCACGTGCGGATGAACATCTGTCATATCACAGAGTCTTCGATGCTTGCGTATTCCATGGATGTAACTTTCATTTCAGATGGCTACTATCCTGCCTTTCATAATGCTCCGAAATTATACTCCTTCGACTGCGGGGCTATCTTCGACCCTGATACTTATCATGAGGATACATTCTCCTTCCTAACCATTCTTCCACAGCCTCAGCAACTTACCCATCTCGTTATGAATGGCAATGCATTTGTCCCATCCATTTCTGGCGGTTTCTCGTTACTGGGGGTATATGCGCACAATCTTGTATCTCTCTCTATCCATGTATCTCGCGAAACTCCTGACGCAGAGGCGCCATTTCCTTTGACCTTTCCCCAACTTCGTTCTTTATCAGTCATCGCGTCATTTCCCTTTGACGGAGACCATTTCCTCGAACAGCTTACCTTGCCCCTCCTCGAAACTTTCGAATTCACGATAGAGAAAGATTGTTTCATGAACCATCAAACATATACAAAAATAATAGATATGCAGGCCAGGTCAGCATTTATTCTGAAGGAGATCGCAATCTGCAACGCTTTTAATGCCTCGAACCTGTGCACATTTCTTGAAATGCAGAACTCATTGAGACGTTTAACCCTCTCTGCTCTCCATTCTTGCGTACTCCAGAATGTAGTGGGCTGGCTTTCTAACAAGCCCTCGGCCTTGCCATGTTTGCAAGAATTGCACCTGTGGGGTGGTCAAATGAAAATGGGTAGTGAAGATCCCTGGGAGGGGCTAGTGGACATAATTCATGGCCGGGCTCAGATACCTGGCGGGCCTATGGGTGTCTGTGGGAATCTGCAGCTACTCGATATTCGCATGTCCAAGACGGCATTTGGACGTATGGACCAGGATGAGTTAAATGCACTGCAACAATATAGGGATCTCGGGCTGGACATTCGTTTCCATATATGGCTTTCTAACGGGACGTTGATAGATGCCGTGGATCACCTCGCTTCTTGAACATTTGCACCTATTTGAACCTCATGGATGGAACGTACCTATCTTTTTGAATCCTCGTGGTTTCACGGAACTGTACGAATCCTCGGATTTCCAAGAGCTACTATGACGTCTTGTTTATATCCCTAGTCAGTCTTCTGTTTATAGCAGGTTTCGTCTGTCCAGTTATATGTCTGTGTTGGACCTGGGTAATAATCGAATTCCTCGGGCCTTGCGGTCTGTTCAATCTATGTAGATCCATCGTGCACTGGGCAGACCCTTTTGGTCCGCGTAAGCCGTCATCAACGCATCCCGTGTCATTACAAGGGTCACTAGAGAGGACCCAGGACCTAGCCAGTATCTTACCGCATCCTCATGTTATATCCCCCCATACGTGTTGGAAGGCATTTAAGGATTCGGGATAAAATCGCTCATATCGGCTCATATCCTTAGAGTCAAGGAGATAATTACCCCAGATTTGCGCGCGTATATACAGCCAATCGCAACCGAATCGCAAGTAAATGGAAACCAGATGGAAACCTACATGAAGGCGCTCTAAGACCCGAAGAGAGGCGCAAAGGGTAGTGAGAATCATCACATCTAGATGACATGATTAGTATGTAGGTATGTCAGCTCGAATAGCAACAAATCGTTTCTCGGGAGCCTGATACTAGTAACATCTGATAGCAGTTACTGCATTTGCCCAAGACCTTGAATACCACATACAATTTTCCTTTCTTAAGGGAGTCGGAAGAGCCGTCGGAACGGCCTATAGCCTCAGAATGCGAATGCGGGCCCTGCAAGGCACTACATACATATGTGTTTTACTTGCGCAATATTAAAGGCTATTACGGGCAGTAATGCGATTGCCATTGTTTTAAATCGTACTACTGTACATTTTGATTCGACAGATATTCCAAAACGATACAATTGTGATGAGTATACCATACATCAAAAACCAAATTTATCCACAGTAAGTAAAGAAGAGTCCATGAGCCATACAATCGGAAAACAAATTTTTCGGAAGCCGTAAGCAACGATTGTCGGATATGTTTTGTTCACCTCTACCTCGAACCCTAACGATAACCCTTTGGTAATTGTATGCAGAACATCCAGAGAAATTATATGCGCATTTCCGCGCAAAGTGGTAATGAGAGGCAGAGTGATTCGAATATGACGGAGCCAAAAGAGCGTGAAGGAAACAAGTGGGCGAAGATGGGAAAGATGGGGACAGCCAAAGCATACACTGAAGCGGGGTTTCGAGATGTGATGGTGACTGTCAGAAGGAGATATCCTGGTTGCTTGGACATTATTTGATCCTGTAGGTTACCAATCGGCGGCGCTTTCCTCGCTGGTACCCGAGCGCCTCCAATCAGCGGCACTGGCCTCTCCGGTCCCAGACCGTCGCCAGTCTGCAGCACTGGCCTCTCCAGTACCGGAGCGTTTCCAGTCTGCAGCGCTAGCCTCTCCAGTACCAGACCGACGCCAGTCTGCGGCACTAGCCTCTCCAGTCCCAGACCGTCTCCAATCTGCAGCGCTAGCCTCTCCAGTCCCAGAGCGTTTCCAGTCGGCAGCGCTAGCCTCTCCAGTCCCAGAACGTTTCCAATCCGCGGCGCTAGCCTCTCCAGTACCTGACCTTGAGATTAAATTCTAACATACAAAGAATTAAAATACGTTCGAGATCAGATTTTATCAGGAGTTTACTAACCTCAATCGGAGCAGCTTGAGAGAAAGCAATCAATATCGAGAAGATGATAACCATAGCACCTGCTATGAAGAAATTTGCTCGCATTGTGAAGATTGTTATGGGAGAATGTGGGTGGCAGGAAGGAAAAGGATGAAAGATGACAACGGCTTTCTCACCGAAGCTATGATATATTCCGCATATTTATATGCTGATCATTTATAGGACGGAAAGAGTGACGGAAGTCGGGACTGAAGTCTGAGGTGCCTGAAAACCTGAATACCGGTTAGACAAAATCTAGTAAATTTGGTCCTGATGCGTCCTGATTTATCGCAGTTTCTACAGAATATTTTGAAGCCAGGTACATAATAGTGATACTTCCGGCGGCAGGCCATCTCCTCAATGTGCCTTATTAACATTCAACTCGCTCCCATGCCTTTTCATGAAAGGTCTCAGGGCTTTGAAAGTCACAAGCGTTGGACGTCAATTTGGACTCTGCCACCTGTAAGGCTTTTCGTTTCTTCTTCAATGTGTTCCAACATTCACGCGGTTGAACTTGTTGAAAACTCATTATCACAGATTAAAACTACTTCCTGTTACTTCGGTTATTGGCAAAGATATATACAGGACCATGTTCCTGAGCTATCCGGATGAATCCGCAGTCGTCCCAACTTTGGAGCAAAAGCAATTTTGCAACAGACTTTGAGTATGTATCATTCTTCCTTTCGAGTCTTTACTCCCTCCGAGCTCTTGACGGACGTTTCTCACTCTAGCCTAGAATCCTTATCCTTACACGTTGCGGAGCTCATGATTCTCGCAATTGAACAGACTATAATCAGCGAAGTTCCGAGTCTTCTCCACTCAATACTTCAATACTTCATTATGAAGTTCTTCCGACTTCAAGGTTTCTGTTTTATCCAAACACAACTCGGAAGCGGAAGATTCATGGACATCTAGCGATTGTAGACTGCCAATACAAGATACTTCAGAAAATTTCCTACCCAAATTGCATCCTGCTTTTAAGATTGGTGTTGAAGATACGGGATTTCGTGCCTTTTGCTTGTGAGATCCCCCAGCCGTTCAAAAGTTCCCTTGATGAATAGGACATTCGGACACATTGCGGACAGGAACCATTCATCTTCTTCCCAGTACATTATTATGCAATTTCTTGAAGTGTGCCGGTCGGGTGGACGAGAAAATGGAAAACAGACTCCAGCTATTAGTAGAAACTGATAATGAAATCTCGAAGTGATCCTTCCGCAACGCAACAAGCGCATCTTCATCAGTGGATACAGGAACCATGTTCATGGCGTCCAGACTGACGGTAAATCATTATAGTCCATGTGGTTCCTTAATGGCATTGTATCCCTATGCATAATATGCTCAATCCTCGCACCTAGAAATTCTGCCGGAGTGCGGTCGTAATGGCTATCTGAATCTTTACGGGCTTCCTTTTTGGGGTGAGGTTCAGACCTGGAGGGTTGACATATCTATCTTAATGCTGATCCATCTGAGTTCAGTCTAGACTAAGTTCAAAGGGCACATGTTATGGGTAGATTTAGACGGTGACGGTGGACCTAGTATCACCACTTTCATCCTTGTACAGTCTGTTCACGCTGATTTGCAGCCAAAGGGAGTATTTGCGAGTATGTATACAAAAACAATGTTGACATGGAACTCGGTTTATACCGTCTTAGAGGTCAATCCTATACGAAGAAACAAAGGAGCCTCAGTGTCGAACCGATGAGGATCTAAACAGCTCAAATTGTACCTATACGAAGAAACA